>RJWT010001678.1:0-35195 GCA_004365215.1 Cuniculus paca
GCAAGACAGAGATCTGTTTCATAAACTCCATTTACAAAACTCCATTTGCTTAATATGCACTAAGCAAATGTCTGCCTTTCAAAGCAGTCTGCAAGCAAAAGGAAATTACGAAAGGGGAACATTCTATATCGAATATATACACATATGCATTTCAGTCAGTAAATCACATCAAGATACTTAATAAATGATAAACAAAAATATTTATTTTTACAGAGGAAGAGTCTGGCACAGAACAACTAAATTGAGTCAAAAATCAGCTGCAAGAATATTGTTATCTAGTACTCACACATACAATGGAAACATAATCATTCCTGTAGCATTAAATACCTTCAATAAAATAAATAGAACAGCACCTGAACCTAATCATTAAACCAAGTCATTATGTAAAGTTTAAGACATAATGTCTTTTATGTTCTGTAAATCTCAATACTCTCAAATAGTTACTTCCTTAGCTTTTTAGGAAGTATTTTATAATTCTGATTTTCGTATTTTCTGGTGCATTCAACGCAATGAACTTCATACTTTCAAGTGTACGTTAGAAGACCTTCTACATAGAACTGACGGAGCATCCAGACGGAATCTCTGTATGTTCTTCTTTTGCACTGGAATCAGAGGTCTTATTTCTGTTAACAATAGCTATAGGGTATCCACACATTCCATAGTTAACTATCAAAAGAGAACATCTTCTAAATTGTAGCTCATAAATTCATGGTTAAGATTGTTCATGGCAATAAGATGCTGTAGTGAATAGAATGGAGAGAACACTTCAGCATATTGATGAAAAGTATTTTTAAAAAATTTTGACTACTGTAACAAAGAAAAAACCAAAAACAGGAAACAAACTTAAATAGACAAGCACATCAGAAACAGAGTGATAATGGTTAGGATGGTCTACATATAAAACACTGCAGGAGAGAGACTGGCCAGCCACCTGCCCCAGGACAGGTGGCTGACTTACCTGACTTCTCTACGCTTCTTCAGACAAACAAAGCTATTTCAACAAATCAAACATTAATCTTGAGAACTTAAAATAATATCACCGTAACCTCTTTACACACTACTTCCACATTCACAGGAAGAATGACCTTGTAACAGTAAAAAATGCCCACCCTGGCTTTCATTATAGTTGAGACTCAAAAACAATGAGCTCCTACATGGAAACCAAAATATCAGTTTCTCCTTTCTAGGTTTCAGGTTTCTGTTACAGAACTAGAAAGACAGGTTACAGTTACACATCCTTTCAAACCACGTGTACAAGCCTGTTTGTCATAAGCCTTTGAAACGGACTAAACTCAATTGTCCAAAATGTATCTGGAGTAGCTTGTGCTTAATTCTGGAGCCACTCAACAATTAAGTGGTGCAGGTAAATAAAATATTCATGCTTCCCCACAAAATCTGTGGGGATTACAGATAGAATTTCTTACAATTGTTATGTGATATAAATTGGAAACCCGGGCTGGGGTTGAAAGTGGCAGTATCTCTCAACTTCACTGTAGATATAAATCACTTGGTATTCCAAGTTCAGTCAAAGGAATTATGCTTTTTGGGTTTTGAGGAATGCTCATAAACTGGCATCTTGAGTTCCCTGTAAACCCCCTAAACTCATTATCAATAGCACTAATCTAGAGAAAGAAGTCAGCACAGAGCAACTTCTAAGCAAATATCCTGTGTCAAAAAAGATGGGTTGTTATACTGAAATGTGACATATGCTGGCCTTTTAAAGTTTATAGATGGTCAAATATGGAAGTTATGTCTGAGTAACTCTGCACATGTAAAAACTGTATTCCCTAATGCAGTATTTACTGAGCATGCGCCATTGTGATGAGAAACCTGAATCTCAAGTTGTGTACAATTCATTATTCTTATTAGTACTTAGATATTAATTCTCACCTTTCAAATTTTTTCCCTAGCATTTTTAAAAATTTGCCTAGAGTTAAGAACAATGAATTGGATGCATAAATAAAGGGCCTGTAAATAGTTCAGAGGGATTTCATATTATTGAGGTTATATTTACATTTTTGAAACTTCTAGAGCAACTACTGGGTCTGGAGAAATGGTGGGGCAGCTGTACAAGTTTGGGATATAACACAGAAATTAAGGTACCAGCATACTCAGAATGTTGCCCCCAGTTCTCTGCTTTTAGATTTGTAAGAATTATGAATACTAACTTGAAGTGGGAGAAGCACTGACAAAAGTCTGAGTTGATATGTTTTATGAAGGGTACTAACATGTAGGATGAGACTGGACTAGGCTTCGGCTTGAGCAGGGTGAACTCTAGACTTCTGTTCTTCTTGACACTGGAGTAACAGATCTTTCTTAAGGAAGTATAAAAGAAATTCTCCAAGAGTCTATGTAATTTTAATTTTTTGTCTATTTGATAACATTAAAAACAAGTCACCAAGCACAAATATAAGATCACGCCATCAGTGTGATGACTATCACGAGGCAGTTGCATGTATGCAGAATATCAGGGTCTAAGCCACCAAGTTTGTATTTTGGTTCAAATGAGAGTCAAATGCTAAGTATACTATTGTGAGCCTCAACTTTCTTTTACTAAAATGAACACATAAAATAAGTGGCAACCAGCACTAGAAGGAATGTATTATGTAACTCCCAACAAAAATATTCAGTATAATAAAGCAACAATGTGAAGGCTCCTTGAGTGATTTTTGTACAAAGTGAGATTTGAGGCATTCCAGTGGACAAAGGGAGACACTGCTTGCTGGTAACCAGCTCAGAGGGAAGGCAGAGGCAGGCCCTGCTCTGTGCGCATTCCAGCAGACAAAGGGCGATACTGTTTGCAGGTAACCAGCTCAGAGGGAAGGCAGAGGCAGGCCCTGCTCTGCGCACATACCAGCAGACAAAGGGAGACACTGCTCACCAGTAAGTAACCAGCTCAGAGGGAAGGCAGAGGCAGGCCCTGCTCCGCACGCATTCCAGCAGTCCTTGGGACACTTCTGCCCCTGGTAACCAGCAAGGGCTGGGAAAAACAGAAGCAGGCCCTGCACCAGAGCACCTAGTGGGCACCATTGGATACCTGTAGCCAGCACTAGCCAAGAAAACCTAACAGTCACGCTCCAGAGAAATTATAGCCAACATGGGAAGTACCCAGAACCCTACTACCTGCTTGTTTGGAAGAACCCAGCAAAATATCAAGGCGAAGAAACAAAAGGCAGTCCCTGGACTTCAACTCAAGCAGAGCAAGTCCAGGAGATGAAAACATGGAAGAGATCAGGAGTTGCACACCTGAAGTTTCTGCAGTGATGGCAACTGAAGTAAAGAGACAACTCCATGAGGCTATAAAAGAAATTAGAACAGAAATACTATCTCAGGTAAAAGAAGAAATGAAAAATATAATAAAAGAACTGCTAAGCTTCTCTAAAGAAGACAGATTAAAAAAATAGAGGAGCAAAGGAAAATGAGGGAAACTATGAATGAACAATAGAAGAGAGATTTCAAATGTACGAAACAGATTCAAAGAGGTATCCAGGAAATTAAAATCTCCATTGAAAGCTGGCAAAATCATTTGAAAGAAACTAAGGACAGAGTTTCAGACCTTGAAGACAGGTGTGCAGCTTGTGATTGGGAAAGGAAAGACCTCATAAAAATAATGAGGCAGCAGGAAATAACAATTGAACGACTGCAAGATGATGTGAAGTGAAATAATTTAAGTGATAGGTATCAATGAAGAAGAAGGGATCACCACAAAAGACACTAAAATTCTATTTACAGAAGTACTAGCAGAAAACTTCCCAAATGTGGGAGAAAGACATGCTATTCAGGTAAGTGAGGCACATAGAACTTCAGCTAGCCATAAAACAAAACAAATCTGCACCCAGACATATAATAATCAAGATTCCAGAAATTCAATACAAGAACAGAATATTAAAAGCTGTTCGAGAAAAGAAACAGATCTCCTATAAAGGAAAACCCATCAGAATCACAACAGACTTGTCAACACAAACCATCAAGTCAAGAAGAGCTTGGAGTGAAATATTTCAAGTCCTGAAAGAAAATAACTTCCAACCCACATTAATGTACCCTGCAAAACTATCTTTCAAAATTAATGGAGAAACAAGATACTTCTATGACAAAGAACACCTGAAGGAATTCATGACTGCCAAATCAACCCTACAAAGAATACTGAAGGATGTTTTAGATAAAAAAGACCATAGTTCCAGGAACAGCAGCAGAGGGGGATCACCAAGTGGGACAGACAATAGAATGGAGGGTAAAAGTACACAGTCAATGGCAGGAAAATAGCCTGGCAGAGATGAGCCAGTGCATGTTGGCCATAACCATTAATGTAGATGGCTTCAATTCGCCAATAAAAAGAAACACAGGTAGGGTGAATCAGGAGACAAGATCCATCAATATGCTTTATCCAACAAGCATATTTAACTCAAAAGGGAATTCATAGATTAAAAGTCAAAGGAGAGAAAACAATGCTCTATGTGACAGGGAATCAGAAAAAAACAGTAGGGGTAGCTTGCCCATCAGCTGCAGAATGGAAAGATACATATTTCTATACAATGGAAAGCTACTCAGCTATAAAGATAACCTTGAGACTCCTGTAGGTAAATGGATACAGCTTGAGAGCATGCTCATGGGTGAAAGGGTTCAGTCACATGGGTGAACATCGTACTGTCTCCCTAATATAAGAAAGTGGGGAAATTAGTGGGATCCAAAATACAAAATAGAGGTTGTGAAGGTGAAAGGGGAGATGTCTCCAGGGGGAAGGCAATGGCCATTGTTAATCTATAATTGTTTTGAAACCCTGTATTATTCTCATGGTTCTGTTTAACTTGGTTTTATTGTTTAGTTATGTTTGATTTTGTTGTATTTGATGGCATGGACAGCTATTACAAAAATAAAATGGATTATAGCAGTCATTATTGATTTCCTATATCTTGTTTCAAAGCCTTTATTGTTTTGATTTTATTCTATTTTGCTTTGTTTGATTTTGTTATGTGACGGTATAAGCAGATACTTTGAAGATAAGATGCATCATGGTACCCTCTGTTGTATTCCTGCAGTCTTGAAGTCCTGTATTGCTTTCATTATTTTCTTTTGATTGGTTTTATTCTATTGTTTTATTTGATTATATTATACCTGAGGGTATGGGCAGTTATTTTGAAGATAACAAGAGGCGTTATGGTAGCCATTATTGATTTCAATTTGTTTTGAAGTCTTGTATTATGTTGTTTTGTTTTGATTGACTATTCTGTTGTTTTTATTATGTCTGATGATATAAACAGCTACTTTGAAGACAAGATGATGCATTATAGTAGCCACTGTGGTATTTCAAAAGAAAACAAAAACCAAAAAATCAAGTCACCATAAATCTAGTTTTACATGTATACCTGATTCCTTCTACTGACCACATGATGCTGAATTCAACAACTAATTTATTTGGGGTAGTATGAAATGGATGGTAGGAACCATGGCTCTTTTGTTTCTTGAACAAGAAATGGAGAGATTATGTTTGACTCTCCAGATCTCCAAATTATTTTCAAGAAACAGTAAACCATGTGAACACATAGAGGCACTCTAGATGGCTCACTACCTCCATAAAGCCACAAGGAAATTATAAAGGTTTGCCAGCGTAAGAGCCCAAGACTTCCAGGTGCTCATGAGATCACTTCCAGTAATCCTAACCCGAGGCAGGAGATTCCAGCTGAGTTTCTGCTGTCAGAATTGGGAACAAACCTGCTGCTTGCTCAACCACTCCCACAAGCTGGTTTGATATTCCTATCCCCGATCAGTTAACTCTGGGGTAAAACGTGTACCAAGATTATACTGAGTAATCTTATAGGCAATGTACTTGTAACTACTAGGTATTCCTGGGTTCCAATAAACTAGTATGGTTCATGAATCATTTTTATTTGATGTTGGGTGAATACACAGTACGGTGACACTGTAAGCACTGGCTCGAATGTTTTTTGTTTTTTTATACTTACAGATGTGGCATTACCAGGAACCATACACAATTGCAGGTCAACAGACAAAATGAGACAACCCAACCCAAAGACAGCTTTAGATTTAGAAAGAAATAATCTTTTATCATTCAGTAAAGGATGTCCCTGTTTTTTTGTTGTTGTTGTTGTTTTGGGGGGGGTAGTTGTTGTAAACCCCTAGTACAAAAATTCTCTTTTTTTTTTTTGGTACCAGGAATGGAACTCAAGACCTCACACTTGGCAGACAGGTGCTATGCAGCTGAGCTAAGCTATATACTCCCAGCACCTCTAGTACAAAATCTTGTCATGGTTTTGGATCCTAGGCAGGGGCCAAGCATTGTATTCATTATGTCTGTATATACTACTCTATATTTTCATTGCTAAACACAAGAGGAAACAGAGACTTGCTCTCATACACATTATTTTATGGATTACTGAAAACTCCTACGTTTTGAAACAAGGGGAATTTGAAACCGAAAATTTAGGGCACTGAAAGAGATGTGAAATCATCACATGCCTGCAGCACATTTATTTTTTTAGAAAGAGGATGCTGAAGTCAAGAATCTCTGGCCAAATAAATGGATTTGACAGTGTTTTGTTGGGTTTTCTCGGTTATACAATCTCTGAATCAGTTTCAAATTGGAAGACATGAGGTGCATTAAAAAAGAGGGCTTCAACAGCTGACTGCAATCCTCCAAGGCTCCTTCAGTGCAACAGTTCAACCTGTGACCTACAACAGAGAGCAAATTCATTCTATAGGCAGATTTGGCAGAAAGGGAACTCTGGGGCCCAAAATTGTGGACTGGGAGTTGGAAGCCCAGGCAGGAATTTGGTAGACACCAGCCAAAGGCTTCCCTAATATGAAGGCTAATTGGCAACTCTGATGTTTATACTGGTTTATTAATGATGGACAACTGTATTTCAAAATATATTCTTCTGGTTTTTTTTAAACCGGGCAACATTACCTCAAAAAGACCAAAAATCACACATGTATCTTTAAGAATTTACTTCTATGTTACCCATGCAAATGCTTCATCCACTACCTTCACACTAACAAGAAGAATAACTTCATATTATAGTAAAGATTACCCTCCCCTGGGTTTTATCAGAGTTAAGGTTTAAGAACAATGGATTTTTTTTTGTTTTGGAGGCCAAAACACAAATTTCTCTTCTCATACTTTTGGGTGCTCTCCCCTGCCAAAAACATCAACTTCTGCTTTTATGTGTCCCTTTCAAACTATGCACATCAGACTTTGTTTGCTACCAGCTTTTGGGATGAAGGCTGAACACAACCCTTATAATGTACCTAGATAATGAGAACTGTGATTAAGAACTGCAATTCTAGCCTATTCCAGAAAGGCCTCACTAATAATTAAGAGTTTCAAAATAAATACTTGATGGAAAGCAACGAAATAGTTGTGAAAGAGTAAATACAAAGACATAAAATATAATTTGAGAACACATATGGTGAGCTTTACTCTAAATACATTATTCATTTATCCTAATAATGCTATTAGCAATATCAAAGAGTATAAAAAATTCAGTGACAAAAAATAAAAACAAAATAATACAATTTAAAAACTGTCAGAATATATTGACAGGCATTTCTCACAAGAAAACAGAAATATTCAAATCACACAAGAAAAAAGCCCAACATTACAAATCATTAGAAAAATGTACATAAAAACCATAACTACATATAATTTAAGTGTAGACAGAGTGGCCACTATCAAAAAGGCAAAAGATGAGAATCGTTGATGTAGAAAGGAGATCTGCTACATGCTGGTTGTGGGTATGCAAATTAGCAGAGCCACCACATAAAACAGTATGGCGCATCCTCACATACTCTTGCTTCATGCCAGGGAAAAAGCATCAAGGGTATTTACATCAAATATAAATTCTGCATGTGGAATGAGGATAACTATTCCAAGGCTGCACAAATGAATTCAGAATCAATGACATCCTGGATATGATTAGGAATTGAAAAAAAAAATTCCTCTTCTAAAATTCAGAAAGTATCATTTGGGCAGCCTTGGAATAGGTGTCTTCTTTTCACATACAGTATTAATGTCATTTATTCACATTGGATATTTCCTTCTCTTACATGAATCAATGCATTCACAGTAACAATAATATTTTTGGGGGCCAGGGATTTAGCTCAGCAGCTCAAGGACTTGCCTGGTAAGCATGAGGTCGTGAGTTCAATCCCTGGTACCAAAATAAAAAAAAAATATTGCTAAACAATAGTAATTTTCTAATTGTGGAGACTCTATATATCCTACTCTGTTCTATTTTTTCCATACAAATGTTGAAACAACTCCACAAATTATAAAGCCACCCCAGTTTTCACCCGAACAAATTATCTCAGTAAATTCATTAAGTTGTAAGTCACTTATCAAATTGAGTACATTAAAAATGACTTAAAAGTATTCTCTTTGAGACAGAATAAATGGAGTTATGCCAATTAAATAAAAATTAATAGGTTCACTGAGAGATTTTCAAATTAATTTCTGAATACCATTAGATATAAAAAATCATTCTTAAAATCCCTAATCAGGATTAAAAAACCCAAAATTTTATCAAGTAAGCCATACTAGGTCTTTCACAAGCAACACTTAAATAAAACAGCATTTTGAATAAATGCTGTCAACAGTGTAAACAACATAGATTTTTCATAATATGTGAATTTTTTGGTTTTGTAGTAAAATATCAACTGGGATAGTCTTCTTTATCAATACTTCCCTTTTCAATAGATAAAAGAAACATACAAATTCACACTAACAATTAGTATTTCTATAGTTCTTTTACATGTAAAGTTTATCATTAGATTGTAATGTTTGTATGTATCAGTTAATGTAAATGAATACCAAAGGTTCTCTATGCTTTTTAAAAAAGTGGTATGTGGTAAACAATTATGAAGTTTTATAAACTGTAATTCAGGTTCAAAAATCTAGAGCCTACTATTATACTCCTTTAACCATTACAGTTTCCCAGTAATTACAAAGTGTGAGAAATAAATAAAAATATAACTTACAAGAATAAGCATAGCTATTAATCCATTACATTAGGGGGCTGAGGCAGGAGGATCAAAATTTCAGCCTCAGCAACGTAGCAATTTAGTGAAATCCTGCCTCAAAATAAAGGTTATAGATGTAATTCATTGCAAAAGCTCTGGGTTCAACCCCAGTACCACAAATAAATAAATAAATAAACTCAAGAAAATATTTTAAAAATGCACTGTATATTCTTTGGGAAAAAAGGTTTAAAACTTGTAGGAAGCAGTCATATTCTGCCGATACAATGATTTGAGAGTTGTTCCTCAACTAGTTCCCAAAAGTGAAGCTATTTAAAAACCATGAATTCATTTAAATTTGATCCCTTCAGGGAGGCATTACCTGTATTATTTTCTGACAGTGATGAGAATTTATCTATTTCTACCACATCAACTAATGATGTCTAGGAAATTTTGAGCAAATTAGTTTATGCGACATTTCCTGTATTTGTAGTATTTCTCTCCAGTAATAATCAGCTTACATATATTATAATCACACAAACCAGTTTTGTTGATTTCTACACTTTCGTAAAAGTTTTTTCCAATTAAAATATTTTTAGGTTCTGAGTTGTGTATTTTTGCAGTTTTCCAAATTCACAGCATATACACTGTTTTTACAATTCTACAATTCAGCATCATGCTAAATAAGGATTAAACTTCCACTAAAGGTCTTGCTGCACTCTATTTCTAGGGTTCTCTCCAGTTTAACGCTCTGTTGAGCAAAGTTTGTGCAATTACTGAAGTCTTTTCCAAAATCTTTACATTTGTAAATATTCCATGAAGTATGTATCTAGTGTTGAGTAAGGTTTGAGCTACAGGTTAAACAGTTTACCACATTCTTTCATCAGCAGAGTTTCTCCCTTTCATGAATTTTCTGATGTCGAGTAAGGTGAGAACAACTGTTAAAGGCTTTGCCACATTCTTTACATTTGTAGGGCTTCTCTCCAGTATGAATTCTCTGGTGCTGAGTAAGGCTTGAACAATTATTAAAGCCTTTGCCACAATGCATACATTTGTAAGGGTTCTCTCCAGTGTGAATTCTCTGGTGTTGAAAAAGTTTTGACTTTTCATTAAAGGCTTTGCCACATTCTTTACATTTGTATGGTTTCTCCCCACTATGGACCCTCTGGTGCCGAGTAAGGTGTGAAAAATATTTAAAAACTTTACCACACTCTTTACATTTGTAGGGCTTCTCACCCATTTGCATTCTCTGATGCTGTGTAAGATTTGGACAGTTATTAAAGGTTTTGCCATAATCTTTACATTTGTATACTTTCTCTCGATTATGATTTCTCTGGTGTCTATTAAGGTCAGAACGAAAGTTAAAGGCTTTACCACAGTCCTGGCACTTGTAAGGTTTTTCTCCAGTATGAATTCTATGATGTATAGAAAGGCTTGAGAAAGTATTAAAGGCTCTGCCACATTCTTCACATATGTAAGTGTTCTCTCTAGTATGAATTCTCTGGTGCTGATTGAGGGTTGAGCAATGGGTAAAGGTTCTTCCACATTCTTTACATTTGTATGGCCTCTCACCAGTATGAATTCTCTGATGTTGAGTAAGATTTGAACCATGTCTAAAGGCTTTGCCACACTCTTCACAATTGTAGGGTTTCTCACCAGTATGAATTCTCAGATGTCGAGTAAGGTGTGAACAACAATTAAAGGCTTTGCCACATTCTTCACATTTGTATGGCTTCTCTCCAGTATGAATTTTTTGATGTCGAGTAAGATGTGAACAACACTTAAAGGCTTTGCCACATTCTTCACATTTGAATGGCTTCTCTCCATTATGACTTGTCCGATGTTGAGTAAGATCTGAGCGATTATTAAAGGCATTGCCGCATTCTCTACATTTGTAAGGGTTCTCTCCACTGTGAATTCTCTTATGTAGCATAAGGTTTGAAGAACATTTGAAAGCTTTGCCACATTCCATACATTTATAGATATCTATCTCTGGGTTTTGATTACGCAATAATGGATGGGTAAATAACTTTCCATACTTGTGAAAATTGTATAACTTGGTATAGGGAAGACCTTTTTGCTGATTGCAGAATAACAAACTTTTCATAAATGAACTAAACTGATTAAATTTAGGATTTTGCTCTTCATTTTTAAATCTATTGTTTACTAAAACTAATGCTTGAAAATTTAATCCAATCCTACATTTAAAATTCTTCAAGTGATCAACTGAAGCATGGACTGGTCTCATTTTTAGATTTCCCAAATTTCCTTTGAGGGAAAAGGCATGTTTCAATATTTGATGTGAATGTTTACTAACAAAAACACATGGGTCTTTTAAAGCAGCAGGCATAATAAATTCAGGTGTTTTAGGAAGTATTGTATGTTGTTGATCTCTGCTGGCAGCGAAGTCTTTGTTTTCTTTAATCGTCACAAATTTGTTCCATCCATTATAACATGCACTCTGAGCTTCACACTCATCCACATTTTCCCATTCTTTTTTTAAGTGTAAGTTGTCAAGGCCACAAATATTGTATCTTCCCTTTGTCACAGTTTGGAATGACTGTTTTACACCCTGTTCTGATGAAACATCTTGGGCAAAGTGAGAAGACACAGCTGAAAGAAACCAGAATATCAAATTATGCCACAAATAAGACTCAAGTACATACAGTTTATAAATCTGATGTATTTTAATAATATCAATGTTGGACATGGTGGTGCATTGGTGTAATTCCACCACCTGGGGGTACTCGGGCAGAAGGACTGCAAGTTTGACCCCAATCTACAAATTGGTGGGAAAGTGTCAGCAAAGATGGAGGGGCTGGGATATAGCTTAGAGTAAGGACTGAGAGTTCACATATACATATCAAGGTGAAGGTATCAGTAGAACAGCAGAACACTAAACATACAGTCTGTCTTCAGGGCCGTATCCCCTCGCCCCACCAGATATATGAACCTAACAATAATACATTGACCAGATTACCTTTGTGAAAACTCTAAATAGCAGTTCAGTGCCCACAGCACATCAGGTGACAATACAAAGGAGTCACACAATAGAGGAAAAGAAGCTATCACAGCTATTATCAAACTCTAATTATACTCCCTTTTCTCTGTAACCCTTCTGCTCCCACATTGTCTCAAAACCTCCCCAAACTAGCCCTTAGTATAGCTTTAAAATAATTACAACAGTGTCTGATTTCCTGTCTGCTTTTCACGCACTGGTATTTTTCCTCTCTCTCATTTCTTACTGACTTAACCCAACTTTTTCCTTGTGCTTTCCCCTTTGCTTTATATCCCAATCTATTTGTAGAAGTATAGTACAACCTGTAAAGGGTATTGGTACTGTCTAGGGTAAAACTGTTAAAACAGCAACTAGGTCTGATCTTACTCAACTGAGTATGATGATGAGGTAGTCTATGATTTGTGTTTGGATGTCTCCCCAAAGCCTCATGTGGTTATGGGAGGTGGGTTTTCTGAGGTGGCTCAATCTAGTTTTGAGGTTGATTCATTGTCTAGTGCTGGGATTGGAGGTGTGAGTGCAACACCCGCCCTAGGGCAGGTACTCTGCATACAATATAAGGGAAGAAAAGAGGCTTGTATCTCCCCTTTTGCTCTTGTTTCTATTGTGTGCCATGAATGGTTGCCCCTCTGCCATGTCACCCTGCCTTGGAGTCAGCAGACTGCAGACTGGAACCTCTACAAACTGAGCTAAATAAACCTTTCCTCTTTAACTTCGAGTGTCAAATATTTTGTCTCAACAACAAGAAAAAGTAACTAAGACAGATAGAGAAACATCAAAAGGCAAACAGAACCAAGACCACACCATAGGAAAGCAGACACCCAACTAAAGAGATGATTTTCCACTGTAATTGTTTCTCAACTCTCAGAAGAAAAAAAAAGATAACACAAACATGGGGAAAGAAGGCAACAAAATGCCTCCCCAAAATTCCAACTCCCCCAAAGCAGATGCAAGGGGCACCAACAGGAGGAAATAAAAACCCCTACATCGGAATTATATGAAATAATCAAATAAATAATTCAATAAGGTGATTAGCAAGCTTGGAGCTGATATAAACAGACAATGAACTTAAAATTGTCAGCAAGTTTAAAGATAAAATAAAAAACTAGGGGACTTAACTAAACCAATTGCAAACATGAGTGGACAGTTTATCAAAACCTATGAAAAGGTACCTCACAGGAAAAAAAAAAAAAGCAGATAAATGGAAGAGACTTCTCTTTAGATTTAACACCATTATGAACATAGGTCCAGGCAGCTTTCTGTGATAGCAAGAGGAATAAACTTTTAC
This sequence comes from Cuniculus paca, assembly GCA_004365215.1. Classification (NCBI taxonomy): domain Eukaryota; kingdom Metazoa; phylum Chordata; class Mammalia; order Rodentia; family Cuniculidae; genus Cuniculus; species Cuniculus paca. The sequence continues at coordinate 13,275 of RJWT010001678.1, forward strand.
TTCTGAAAGTCATTTCCATCGGAACAGAGGTTCTGAATCCACATTTTAAGCCTAACATCCCTTGTGGTCTTTAGATGTTTCACCTGTGTCCTCTGCTTCATCCATTCCCACTTACCCGGATGTATCACTACTGTCTCTTGTCTCTTCACATTCCAGGGCTCTTTGCTTTGCTCCAGACAGGTGATCATGTATGGCTTAGAGCCAGCAAGTCCTGTTTAATGGAAAATGACAAATGATACTTGCTTTGAATTTTCTCAGCAACTACTGACTTTTCTCTCCCAGTTTGTTCTCAATATAAAAGAGAAGACGTAATAAACATTCATTGTCTCTCTAGATGCCATTTCCATTTAGATCCACTACAGTATGTGGAAAGCAGTTTCAATTTGTGGATCCTGAGTTCTAGTTTTAATTATTACTAACTCAAAGATAAAAGGGTGAAATTGGGCTTTGAGATATAGGCAGTAATATTTTATGTCACTGAATTTCTAATATTACCACAAATCTATGAGTGAAGGATATATGACACTTCAATCAAAAGGAAGCAGCAGGGCTTGGTGGTGCATTCCTATAACCCCACCACTCAGGAGGGTGACACAGGAGAATCCCTGTGCATTCGAGCCACCCTGGGGGTACACAGTGTGTTCAAGGCTAGCCTGAGCTACAACCCTGTTTCAAAAACCAAAATAAAAACACCCACCTCAAAACAAAACAAAACAAAACAAAACAAAACAGGAACCAAAGGACAACAAATAACATGAAAATTTTCTTGTCTCTGAACAAACTTCTATTTTTATTTTGCAGACAGGCAGGAATCTGAAACTCATTCTTGCAAAGCAGAAGCTTCTAAGAGGTATTTTAAAAAGGGAAGCAAATTAATTGTTAACAGTGAAGAAGAAATTATGTAGGGAAGTTATTCTCACCCAGGGAGACCAGGTTTCCGTAAGTCTCCAACATCACATCCCTATACAAATTCTGCTGAGCAGAGTCCAGGTCTTCCCACTCCTCCAGGGAGAAATCAATGGCCACGTCCCTGAACGTCAACAGTTCCTAAAAGACAGACAGACAGATAGATAAATATCATATTAACTGTGTGGGCATTGACTGAGCTTTAAATTTGAACCAGTACAAAATGAGAGAAAAATTGGTCCTGACATAGATGAGTGACATTTAACTATTTAATAAAATACCTTTTAGCACAATAATAGTCTAATGTATCAAACGCTCATGAAAGGGCATGTAATAAGACCAACAAAAATCTGATAGTATACTTCTATCAAACACAAAATGGAAAATTTATGCATCAAACAAAAACAGTTTTCTGTGCTGTATTTATATTATACAAGGTAATGTGTGCATATTTTTCAGATGAGAAAGTCATGCTGAGTTCATGGTGAGTTAAAAGTGTATGGCTCAAATTTGAAGATCCTACTAAAACACGTATTCTATTCAGTAGTTTTGTGATGAGGCCTGAATTTCTGAACATACAGCAAACTCATTAGTGATGCCAATGTCAATGGTCCAAAGTGACACTATTTTGAACAGCTAAAAGCAAGAAAATCATGGGAGAATTCACATACATTCCACTGAAAATTTTAAGGAACTTACACTTTTCAATATATTGTCGAGTAAAGCAACAATCTGTTTTGAACATGTAAAGTGTGTATAATATATGCAACTCTCATATCTTAATGCATAACTCTCCCAAAAAACATCAGTAGTTTTTTTTTAGACAAACTTTCTACAAGAATATAACACACATGGTCTCTAGTGCAACTCTCAATAGTGTTCTTGTTCCCAAATGAAACCTCCTGATCCTGAACTTTACTGAGTATGTATCCATGAGCATTTTGTTCTTCTAAGCTCCAACTAGAATCTCCAACCAAGCTCAGCTTACAGTATGCTAATGCTTCTCTAGCTAGCATTTCCAAATCTTTCCAAACTCTTCTGGCAAGTTCCAATGGTTTCTAAATCATATGGTCAGGTATTGTTATGGTTTATACACTGTGTCAACTTGAGAAGTCTAGATGCTTAACTAAGTAACTCAGCAGCTCTACATCCTGGGGTGTAGAGAACAAGCAGTTACCCTTCTAGGATGTTGTTCACTGTGTCGATTTGAGAAGGTCAGAACTTTAAGTGATTCAGCAGGGGGCCAGGGTCCCTTGTTGGTAACATCCTCAGACTGTGCAAGAGGAGGGCAGGCAGATGGTGTGAGTGCTACAGCCATCCCAGGGGTGCAGCCTGCATACAATAAAAGACAAAGGAGGAGGGACTGGGGGCTGCTTCTTTAGAGGAGCTCCAGTCTTCACCTTCAGCTTGGACGTCGTCTCCTGGCTTCTGGCACAAACTGTTCAGCTTCTGCCTGAGACTCTTCAGCCTTTGTCACAGACTCTTCAGTGTTCTGTTGTAGACCCATGGGCCTTCTGATACGGACTTGCACGGGACACTGCAGTAAGCTCCAGCCCTTGAGCTGGACCCTTTAACCTCTAGCATGCAGACACCCACTGCATGCTCCCTCCTTCAACTTTGTGGCTGACCAATGTAAGCCAATCTTGTAATCCCTTACACAGTTGTATATTTTGTATTATATATGTTTCTCTAGTAAATCCTGACTGAGACAGGTATACACTAATAACTCCACTTCTCTGTTAACCAATGTCCGTCTTAGTCACCTTTTCATTGCTGAAACAAAATATCCAACACCCACAACTTAAAGAAGAGGTTGGCATTAGCTCAGTTTTTAGAGGATTCAGTCTCTAGATGAACGGCTCTATGGAGGGAAGGGCATAGTGGAAGAGTGTACTGGAGGAAAGCTGCTCACATCATGGTGGCTAGGAAGCAGACAAAGAAGGGATGTGCCAAGGGGGGAGATAGACCCTCCTAGGCTATGCTCCAGGGAACCACCTCTTTTAACCAGGCTTCATCTAACAGCACATTTATCTATGGATTCATCAGTGATTAACCCACTGATGAACGTAACGCACCCATGATTCAATCACCTTCTAGAAGTCCCATCTCTGAAGACAGACTTTTGAGGGACATTCTAGATCTGAACTATAACATGGGTTCTGGCATTCATTTGTGGGAATGTATTTTCCTTACCCTTTGGGATAATTTTTCTCCATTCACAAATATTAAGAGAATCCAATGGGAGGAAAAATTTCGGTATGTTTTCTGAACCCTAGTATCCAATTGGCTTACTACCAATGTGTCTACAAACAATGAAGCTGGGGCTGGGAAATGTAAATTTTAAGGTTCAAGGAGTAAGCAATTAAATGGAGACAGATAACAGGAAATTCCTGTCAGCAATAGAACAATCAGCTGCTTCCCTGACAGGCTTCACCCCACACTTCATGCTGAAAGGGCTGACTAGAGACATTCACCAGACACTTAAAAAGATGCACTTTTTTGTAAAGATTCCAATGAGGAATATTAATTCAAAGACATTTCATGAACTATGTCTAGGGAGGAGAAAAGGAGTAGCGGCATGAAGATGTTTTAAAAGCAGAATGAAAGGTGATTATTATCCCCTTATCACCCATGTGAAATACTGACCAAAATAAAATCTTTTTAAAATGCCATATATTACATTGGGGGGGTTGTAATTAAAGTAATAGGAAACTTTGTTTTAAGGAATTTGTTGTCAGTCCCAGAAGCTATGCTGAATGAACAGGGTCCTAAATTTGAGAGTCTGTCTCCTGGATCTTTGAAAAACAAGAGAGGAGAGGGTGGGAGGAGGGGAGGGGAGGGCAAGGGAAGCAGAGGGAGAAACAGATACTGGAGTCCCTGGGGACCACAGGTCTCACCACACATGAATCTCATGCACCAAAATGGATTATTCTCTGATGACTTATCACATGGACACTGCACAACTGGAAGAGACAAGGAAATGTCCACAGAGGGCTCTGAGAAGGAAGAGAACATGCTGGAGTCTTAGATGACGGCCCAGCCCCCACCCACCCCATATTACAGAAAACAGGGCCAAGCTTTACCAGCTGTGGACTCAGATGGATACAATCTGGAGCTGACTCTGGGGAGGACTCAGTCTCACCACAGCCAGTTCAGGTTAGTTTGAAGCAGCCACCCACATGATCTCAGGATATCTGTCCCATGACACAGTTTCCCAGCATTCTTCCTAAGAATCTTCAACAGTTTACAGGTCAACAGGGCCCTAGGCAGAGGTATCTGGGCCTCATGAATCAGACAAGCCTCTGCAGCTCTGCAGGCCTGAGACAAGAGTACTGTGGGATTGTGGAAGGACTCCCCTTCCTTTCTGTCCATAGGCCTGACTGGCGAGTTCCATTCCAGTAACCCTGACTGGCCAGAACAAAACAACCCATCTATTATGGTGTGTATCTGGAATGTCGCCCAAACTCTCATGCACTCAGAGGTGGGGCTTTTAGAAGGGGATTAGGTGATAGTGGTGCTATATTCACTAATGATTTAATACAATGAAGAATTCAGATCTGAATGTTCACAGCCATTTTCAGAAGCTACTGCAGCCATGATTAAAGAGTGCCTGGCTACTACGGTGGGGAGGGAGGATGATGGTTAGGGACTGGTACCAGCAATGTGGTACTGGTTTTGCAGAATGTAAGAGTTGTGGGATTAGGCATTTCTACCCAGATTCCAGATTCCACACAGAGTGGTTTTCACCCAGATTTCAGAAGAAAACCTTGGAGGCCAGGCAGTATGCCCATTGAGAGGGCAGTACATGAAGCTGTACGAATGAAACCAAAAGGAGAGTGTAGACCCCAGGAAATTGGAGATGTTAGAAATGTGGAAGGTCTGCTGAGGAAAGCCACAAGCACTCCAACACAAGAGGGCACAATGGCTGTGAACAGCAATGCCACTGGGGTGAGGTCACTCTCGCCCTCTGGACTTACATCTTGCCACAATGTGGCCTAGATACTAGACATGAAGCTACCGGATTTAATGTCTGTTCTGTTGGGTTTCAGTCTTGGTTTGGTTCAATTTCTTTCTGTCCCATTTGCCCCTTTTCAAATGAGAAAGCTCACTCTGTGCCATTTTATATTGAAAGAGTTAAAACTTTCTTTTTTATTTTTCAGGGGCTCACAGCTAAGAGTGCCTTGAGGCTCAGAAGAGACTTTGAACTTGGACTTTTCAGCAATGCTGGCATTGTTAAAACTTTGGTGACTGCCAGAGATGGACTAAACACATGTGGGCAAGCACATGAGTCTTTTGGGAGCTAGGGGTAGAATATTAATGGCTTAGACACAGAATGTTCACAAAATTTATGCACTAGGGTTGGGGCTAGATAATTGGAAGATAACTGGATCATGGGGGAGCTATACACATCAATGGATTAATCCTTTGAAGAGTTCTAAGCCGAATGTGTTGTTAGGAGGCAGAACCAGAATAGGACAGAAAAATCACTGTGAGCATGATCTAAAAGGGTGTATTTCCCTCCCTGCCTCTTCCCTTCTCTCTCTGCTTCCTGCTAGCATGATGTGAACAGTATTTCTCCTCTGGAGAAAGAGCTTAACTACTCCACAGACCAGCATACAGTCTATTTGATTACTAAAGATCTCTTCTGTTGAGGTCACCTTTTGGTGAACACTTACACGAGACATGAATATCTTTTATTCTTTGCCTATTCTATTCATACATCTCCTACCCCTCTTATGCCCATGTCTTTTTTCAAATCAATTTTCAAATCAAGTTCCAAGTCCATGATGGTCCTGGCTGGAGCCAATGAACTACTGGTATATAGTTGCACGTTTTGCCATTTTTTTCTTCCAAGCAAAATGCATACCTGCCCACAATTCTGCCCACTATGGACCATTTCCTTCACCACAGTCCTTCAGACATGAAACAAAAGGACTGTACTGCTACAGGTCATTTTCAGGGGTACCTGCATAATGTATGCACCCATCTATAATCAGGCACTTTGCAACAAATGGACACAACAGTCATCTACAGTATACTGTACTGAACAGCTGCAGAAAACACATTTTTCTAAATAGTACACAGGACATTCTCCAAGACAGATTACATAATAGGCCACAAAACAAGTCTTAGAAAAAGTTTATAATTCAAATCATACCAAGTATCTTTCCTGACCACAATACAATCATATTACAAATCAATAAAAAGAAAACTTTAGTTAACTGCACAAATACATGGAAATTAAATTACTTGCACTTGAAGAACCAGTGGATTGAAAAAGAAATCAATAAAGATATTATACAATTTCTTGAAATGCACAACAATGAAAATACAAAGTAACAAAACCTACAGAATACAGCAAAAACAGTACCAAAGGGAAGTTTATAGCATTCAAAGCCCACATCAAAAAAGCAGAAAGATCTTAAAGAAACAACTTACTGTAAAACTCAAGGAACTAGAAAACCAAGAATAACCAAACTCCAAATATCTGAAAAAAGAAAGAAAGAAAGAAGAGCAGAAATAAATGAAATGGAAGAAATTGGGGGAAACTATATGAAAAAAAAGATCGAGGAAACAAAGCTCATTTTTTAAAAAGACAAAACAGACTAACTCACAGACTAACAAAGACTATTTAAGCAACTAAACTCAGATGAAAAAGGAAATATTACAATTGACAATACAGAAATACAAACATCTACAAATTATATAAGGAAGGAGTCAGAGGGAAAGGGCTACGGGGCTGAAGCCTCACCCTTCTCCCCTTTTCCTAGTCCCCCATCCCTGGGGGCCATTTGCTGTTTATTAAAAAATAAAGTAATTGTTAAAATAAAAATTCAAAGCATCATCACAAATTAGTGTGCATGAACAAATGTCAACAAATTCAGTAGTCTAGGAAACAAGAACAAACTCCTAGATACATACATATTACCAAGACTGAATCATAAAAAAATAGCCAGTACAAGACAATTGAATTTAAAAATCTATCATGGAAAATCCCAGGATCAAATGGCTTTATTGCTGAATTCTACAAAATATTTAAAGAACTAATACCAGTTCTTCTTTAGCTACCAGAAACAAATTCTGAACACAATCTATGAAATCAGCATTACTTGGACACCAAAAACTAAACGAAGTCGACAAAAAAGAAGACTTTGGCCAATAACCTTGATGAACCTAGATGCAAAAATCCTCAATAAATACTAGCAAACAGAATCCAATAACAAATTAAAAAAGTATTTACCCTTATCAAGTTAAATGCACCTCAGGAATGCAAAGATAGTCCAACTTAAATCAGTAAATATGATACATGACATCAACAGAATCAAGGACAAAAAACACGTGTCAATGGATGCAGAAAAGATCTAAGGAAATTCAACACCATTTCATGATAAAAATATTACGCAAATTAGGAATACAAGAAAGGCATCTCAGCGTAATAAAGGCCATTATAAGCCAACAGTAAACAATTATACTGAATGTGGAAAACCTAAGCTTTCTCTTCTGGGATGTTGGAATGGGCTAGGAATTTTTTGGATAAGACCATGAAAAACCCAAAAAAACACAAGCAAAAATGGTATAAAACTTTCACAACAAAGGAACCATCAAAGTGTATCAGACAAAATACAAAATGGAAGAAAATATTTGCAAACTATACATCTGACAGAGGGTTCATAATCAAAACACAGGAACTCTTAACATGCCAACAGCAGAAAAAAAAAAAGGGAAAAGAAAAACAGACTTTACCCCCATTAAAAGTACACAACATATCTAAACAGAAATTTCCCAAAAGAAAGCCTACAAGTAGTCAACACGTACATGAAAAGAATGCTCAACATCACTAATAATAGGAAAGTGCAAATCAAAAATCCCAGTATCATCTGACCTAAGAAAAATGCCTAATGTTAAATAGGCTAAAAATAAATGCAGACAAGCATGTGAAGAAAAGGGAACCCTTGCACAATGTTGGTGGGAACTTACATTAGTATATATATTGTGGTAAAAAGCAATGAAAATTCCTCAAAGAGTTAAAAATCGAACCATCATATAATCCAGCAATCCCTCTCCTGGGTATATATCCAAAGAAAATGAAAATGCTACATCAAAGGAGACATATAAACTCACATATTCACTGTAGCACTACAGAAGCAGTCAAAACTAAATAGCTAAAACAAACTAAGTATCAATGTATGAATAGATAAATCAAGTATGGGAAATAGGCACAATGGAACATTACTCAATCATAGAAAAGAATGAAGTTCTATAATTTATGTCAATGCGGAAAGACCTGGAGACCAATATAGTTAACTAAAATAAATCAAGCAGAAAGAAAAGTACTGCATGGTTGAACTTACATGTGGAATGCCAGAAAGTTGATTTCATAGAACCTGAAGGCACAATTGTGACGAGACTTAGGAAAGTAGGGTGGGGCATAGATGGGTAAAAGTTATCAGTGGGTTCTATTTACAATTAGGCACAAAAATTTCTGATGTGGTACTAAACAGTAGTGTAACCTTAAATAACACTAATGTGCTGCTATACATTTTAAAATGCTACATGATAGGAATTTCCAAGTTTTCACCATAAAGATAAATGTTTGAAGAGACAAGTATTTTTAAACTACTGTAACTTAAACACTATGCAAACACGTATGCATTGGTCAGTTTTTGGTTGCTGTTCCAAATACCTCAGAAAAATACTTAAAAGATGGAAAGTCATTATGGGTCATGCTTTCAATGGATTCATCCATGTCTGGGTGGCTCCATGGCAGAAACATGATAGTAGAATGGTACGGTGAACAAAACCTACATACCTAACTGCAGTCAGGAAGCAGACAGCAAAGGAAAAGGCCAGAGAAATAACACACCCTTTAAAGAATGGCCCCAGTGACCTACTTCATCCTACCAGGCCTCACCTCTGACTATCCTATTCAGCCATGAATTCACAAATGGGTTACTCCATTGGTGAGAATAGCACCCTCACAATCCAATCCCTAAGAATCTCTTAAGCTGATCGGATTAATAATCAAGATTGATTATGGAATCACATCTCCCTGAAACACAACTATATACCAAATAAACACAACAATAGATCATAATTCTGCCTAATTAATGCTAATATCTTTATTATGAAAAATGCATTAAGTCTCATTAGTTCCAGCCTGCTCAAATGTCCAAGTGCAGTCTCTGGTACTGAAGGCAACTTTGAGGTGTGAGCCCTTGTTAAAAGAAAACACATAGCCTCACGATATGATGGCACAGAGTAGATGTTACCATTCCAAAAGAGAGGAATAGGGAAAATGAAAAATATCTGACCAAAGGAAGACCAAAACTCATAGGGCAAACCCTAACTTTGTAGACTCATGTCATCATGTTATCCTATGCATATGATAACAAGATTGCAAGCTCCAAAGGGTGTGGTCAGCCCAGCTCGTAAGGCCTTCCAGTTGCATTACACCTGGCCTATCTCTTGGGCTGGCACTGCTCACTGCCTGCTGCTTTCCTCAACAAATATTCCAACTTCATGGAGTCTCCACAGCAGCTTCAATTTCACGCACACATCCACCACTTTCTCATGGGCACGCACGGATTAGTGTAAGTGACTTCCTCTTAAGGTCATCTGGAACCATCATAAAAAATAGGTCTGTGCTGGGGTATCAGCAAGATCAGAGGCAAATCTGCATTAAACCAAGATAACTCTAAAGTGTTATAACCTGGTCATATCAACATACCAAGTTTATCCTTTTTGCATATATTTCTCTAATGTTCAATTTCTTTTCCCTTTCCCAGTTTAATTAATGAACTGTAACAAAGCACTTTAAATACAATGTAAACAAGTTGAGTAAAAAATAACATCACAGATGGATTCATTTTGTTCTTGGAATCATATAGAGGACTCTGAAATTACTATATTCTGAAGAGAAGGGCACTAGGAAACACAATGGTCAATTATGTTAACTGTGGTACTGGTTGCACGGATGTGTGTATATATCAAAGAAAATACGTATCTTAATATATGCAGATTATTGCCAATTATACTTCAGTAAATCTGTAAGAAAAAGGATGCACATAAACCTGAGGTTATAAAAGAAAGATACAAACTTAAACAGATAAAATAAAAGAGACTAAGAATCCATCACTCCGCTAGCTTAGAAAAGGCCAAATTTATGAAAGAAGAGTAAAGGGAGTCCTTAGCAAAAGAGCAAATTTTAACTATACTGAAAAAGAACATATCACAGCGAGCAGCAATGCCAAACACTGGTTCTTTTAAAAGGTTAATGAAACTCAGAATTCTGGTAAATTTGATAATGAAGAATTATATATTAATTATATATTATATAGTTGTAACACATATAGATAGATAGGTAGGCAGATATACAGAGACATGCCTCAGTTTATAGAGCACATTCTGGGGAAGGGACTGTTAGATGACTCACTGTGTAAATATCAAAGTGTACTTATGCAAACCAGATGTCATGGTCTACCACACACTGGCCACTATTTTATAAGAAATCCATCATTAGAAAGCCAGGCATGGTGGTGCATGCCTATAATCCCAGCACTTAGAGGCTGAGGCAGGAGAATGGCAGCAAGTTCGAGATCAGCCTAAACTGTAAAACCCTGCCTCAAAAAAACCAACCAAACAAACAAAAGAAATTCACTAATCAAAACATCATTATGGAACACATGACTGTATGTTATACATCAGCATACATCTAGCAAAGACATTAACAGACCAGCTGAATTAAAAACACAACACTTTAAAAGATCCTTGCCTTTTAGACACATAACTGACAGAAACTGCACTGTAGAGGAGTAGGAAGATTTCTTTCTGAACAAAAGTTGCTGGGAAAATATGGTATCTATGTGTCAAAAAAAAAAAAAAGCTATCACATGATTTCCCAAAACCACAATCATTTTCAGAAGTAAAAAAATACCTAAATATAAAAGCAAACTATAAGACACTCAAAACTTGTTTCAGGAATTTATTTTTAAATAAATTTCAATAAACATTAAATAAGAAAATATAAATAAAAATTGAGCATATTAACATACAAATTCTGTTCATCAAACAAAACCCTCATTGGGTGCAAAGAGAAGTACCAGACTGGAAGAAACTTTTTTGCCTCACATATGAGTAAATTTTATTTATTTATTTATTTATTTATTTATTTATTTGTCTTTTTCTTTTTTGAGACAGCGTCTTGCTATGCAGTTCAGGCTGGCCTTGAGCTCACTTTGTAGCCCAGGCTGGTCTCAAACTTGCAACCATCCTCCTGCCTCAGCCTCCCAAGTGCTGGGATTACAGGTGTGCGCTACCACACCCAGCTCTAATACTTTAAAAATATGAAAGGAAGGGTCAGAGACTCCAGAAGAAAGGCAGCCAAGAGACTTGAAAAGGCACTTTATATGAGGTATCAAATGTTCGACGGTTACCAAAAAGTTCAGTATCTTCAGAAATCAGAGAAACACAAAATACAATTGTACAGATAGCCAAAACAACAACACCAAAAAACAAAATAAAAACAAAAATAAAAAACACAAACCAGTACCGATGAAGACATAGAACAATTGAAATCTCATAAACTAAAGATGGAGGAAGAGGTGCATTTGGGCAAACAGCTTGGCTGATATTGCCCCACCACAGACACAGATGTACAGAAATCAGTGCATGTATGTACCATAATAACATATAAGGATATAGCAGTATGGGTACAAAGAGGTGAAATTCCGCAGGTGAGCACAAGAGAAACTATATTAAGGAAAAAGACATAATGAAGTGGAGAGTACTTTCCATGAGTCAGTCATATTCTAGGTATCACACACCCAATTCAATAACTAGTATACAACTCCACATCAATTTTATTCAGCTGTCACCTGCATGTGATATTTCGTATCTATGTATGTTTTAAAAAGGAAATATAAGGGCTGGCGATTTAGCTCAGCGGCACGGCACCTGCCTGGCAAGCGCAAGGTCTTGAGTTGGATTCCTGATACCAAGAAAAAAAAAAAAAAAAAAAAAGGAAATATGTAGAATAAAAAAATAAAAATTTACAAAGGCACACAGAAAGACAATTACATGCACCATGTGCAGACGAATAAAATCCACTACAAAAGTGTCTATTTCCCTCCAAACTACCCTCCAAATTTTTACATATCAAAATTTCAACATGCGTAATTTGTAATGGAAGAGATCAAACCTAAAAGTTCTCAAATTCTTTCTAAACATGAAAAAATATGTATACATAAAATTACTTAAGAAAACTTCTGAATTATAAGAGTAACGGGGGTAGACATCATCACCTGACACTAACATGTACTATGAAACTATACTAATGCAATAATACCAAGGAATAACAATACAAATGAAATCGAGATAAATTCATAAAGATTAAGAATTATCTGTATTGTTCAAAGCAACAGAAAAACCAACATAAGTCGAACTGTATTAAAAATAGCATTAAATGAATGGATTAAACATAATCAAAATTGCAGTTTGGGGCTAGGGTCATAGCTCAGTGGTATTGTGTGCCTAGAAGGTCTAAGGCCGTAGGGACAATCCTCGGTACCAAAAATGACGGTAAAGAACACGTGCAGAGGGCCAGGGATCTAGCTCAGGGACCGAAGCGCCTGCCTGGCAAGAGCGAGGTTGTGAGTTCAATCCCCGGTGCCGCAAAAAAAAAAAAAAAAAAAAAAAAAAAAAAAAAAAAAAAAAAAAAAAAAAAAAAAAAAAACACGTGCAGAGATAGAATTTAAGGAATTTGCTGCAGATCTGGGAGCAGCTTGGCTGGTGGTGCTGGGGGCGGAAATGCTCTGGCTTTGGGACTCTGCTTCCCATACACTTAGAAAGCTCAGAGGAAAATGAGTGACCCGAGAGGGAAAGAGCGCCTTGGGGGATCATACGAACTACAGCTCCTCTAACACAGCAACCACACAGGAGTGGACCCTAGAGTCCTCCAGGCCATCACTACACAACCTGAGGAAATGTAGGGCTGCAGTGCAGCTGTGGCAGGGAGGGGTCCCGGCGGCGAGTGAAGTCGATCTGCAGGGACAGACAGCACTGCCCGGGTTCGCTGTGGGCCCAGCCCCACCCAGAAGCCAGAGGGGACTTGGGCTCAGCAGGGCCCTCTCGGGCAGGGCGGAGCCACCCCTCAAGGACAGGACAGGTCGCCCGGGGTCCCAGCTGCAGCTCACCCTCCACTGTAGAGTGGAGGACCGGAAACCCGGCAGGCAGGGGGGACCGGGGCCTGCAGACTTCGGGGCCGACAGCGGAGGCCCGGTCCCGCCACCGCCGGTTGCCGGGGTTCCACACCGTCTCCTTCCCCAGTCTCTGAACGCCAGATCACACACTCACCATTTTCGGCTTCCGAGGTTCCAGCGATCTCCCAGTGGATCTGCCACCGACGCAAGTCACAGGGCGACGGGGAATGAAGCAGAGTCACGTGGGCCAACAAAGCGGAAGAGAAGGACCCCAGGAATCAACCCTAAGATGGCGCGCTCCATATACAAAGGCCCTAGAGACCGTGAAAGCCCGCCCCTTCCGCGCTGGTTGCGGGTCTGATTGGACAGTTCTCGGCCTCTGAATGACAGTAGATGACACCAACCCATGATTGAGACAGCCCACTAGGGCAGGTTCTTGGCTGCAGCTATTTTTTCCCTTCCTTTTCTGTGCTGGCTATTGAACCCAGAGACTGTTGTTGACGCTATCTTTAAATGAGAACTTCGTTTAGGGGCTTATAGCCTGCCGTGGGGATATTTGCGTTTAACCTGTATATAAGCTCGTATCGATTTACTAATCACATAGAAGTGTGTTATTCACAAATGAAAAGAATATAACACCATTATTTTTAAATTTCACTCATTTGGTTTCTAGCCTTGTAAGGAGACAGCTTAAGATCTGAAACGGAAAACAATCCCCTCAAACAATCCCCTAAACTTGATGCGAAAGTGTAATTTTTAGTATTCTATTATTCACATTTAAAAGAAAATTAAGAGCGGCGCAGCACGTGCCTGACAAGTGTGAGGTCCTGAGTTTGAAAAAAAAAAAAAAAGGTGAAATTGACTGTAACAACCAAACCAATATATCCAATATATTACCATTGTAACATATGATCAATATAAAATTATTAGTAAATATATATGGTAATAACATCTTTGAAACTATCTATTGAAATTCTGGATCTCACTTCAGAGCAGCCACATTCCAATTTGGAGAGTTATGACTCCCCTGACCTCAGCGAGGTGAAGGCCCCGAACCCCTTCCTTTTATGCCAGAGGTGGGGGAACACACACCAATATTCATACTCGGGCACAAGGAGAGGTAATCAGAATTTTGTTTTTTATGTTTTTATTTTGCTCTACAGAACACCCTGCAAACATGCAACTTCACCATCTACTTACTGGGAGAAGAAATTGTTGTAAACTGTATATGCAACAAAAGAAGACTAGCATGTAGATATATGAAGAATTCTCCAAATTTAACAGAAAAAAAAAAGGAGAACAACATGGGCAAAAACATTATTGAACACTGTATCAAAAAGTATGTACAGATAAACGCATGAAAATATAGTAAACATCATTTGTTACTAGAGGGATGGAAATTAAAACCACAATAAGACATAAGTGTTAATTTATCAGCGCGACCAAAATAAAAGGGAGGACATCAGTAAATGAGGGTGTTGAGCACAAAAGCTAGATAACACAAATTCCAAGTTGGAATCTAAAATGCTACAAGTGCTCTGGAAAGCAGTTGGCACTATTTAAAAACTAAACATGCTACTACTATATGAGTCTGCTAGTGCACTTCTAGACACTCATCAAAGACATATGGAAACTTAGGCTCACACAAAAAACCTCTAATTAAATATTTACATTTGCTTTATTCCCCATGGGCCAAAATTGACCAAAAAAAAATCTACATGTTAAAGAAACTGTAGTATATCTGTAGTGTGGAATACTACTCAGCAATAAAAGAAAATTTATCATTTGTATACATAAAAATCTGTATGAATCTCCCTGAAATTATACTGAGCAAGAAAAGTCATTCCACAAAATTGTACAGTTGCATGGTATATAATTACATTTACATAACACTTTAAAATAGAAAGAAGTATAGAACAGATTAGGGTTGCCAGATAAATACAGAAAATAAGGTATAAGAGATAAGTGGGGATAGCTGTAAAATTATAATATAATTGCTTCTGTGTTGATTGAAATATTCTGAGTCATTATCCTGGTTGTGATGTTGCTCTTTATTTCTTTAAGATTTCATCATTATGTGAAATCTAGGAAGAAAAAGAAATCTAGACGCAAACACATATGCTCTTCTCTATTACAATTCATAACTGCATATGAATTTACAATTTAATCATGATAAAAATGTAGTACAAAAATAAAAAATAAAGTTATAAATATCTAGACTTCCAATGCTTAATCCCTGATAAAATTTGAAAAATTTGTGCAGAAAACATTTGGACATATTGAGAATTGGCAGAAATCACCAGGAGAGAGATAGCAAATTGACTATATATTATTTTAATATCTTTTAAATAATGTCTTTAAGTTATGATTTCCTCAGAGTATGAAAAAGGGATGGATTCTTTCAAACTTAAATTATTTTAGGATTAGGTAAGATGCATTCCACATATTAGGAATAAAAGTCTAATGAAAAACCTGCATATATGAATAATAACTGAAGAGGAATATAAGGTACTTATTTTAAAGAGAAGGTCAACACTTCAGAACCATTACTATAATGTGATACATTTTATCAGTATTATTAACAAATATCTATTAGTGTAACAGCAAAATATTCTGTATGCAGTGTAGAGTGAACTAATTTTTTTAAGAGCAGAATATATTTATTGAGAGGAAGAAAGGTCTGTCTGAGAGAGAGACAGAAGGGATCCTGAGGGAGTTGCCCGAGTCAACTAATTTTGCAGTATAAATAATTCCTGCAAAGATTTACATGTATATAAAAATACATATGTTTATTTGAGAGACTAAAACTACACATTAAAATATGTATAAACTAAAATAATATTTTAAGGAATATATAAATTTTGACATTTCTAATATATATCTATACAATATTTAAGATAGTTTTACTTGTTAGAAAATGTATAAGACTTGCAATTTCAAATTTAAATATACATTTCATTAATTAAAGTAACTTTAGTATAACAAGCTAAAGTCTAGTTGCCATTAAGTAGATAAACATAATACATTTTATAATATACAAATTTAGTGTCTTAGGTTTATAAATGTTTTTGGACTACTCAAATATATTTTGTTTCTGATTTACCTTTCCTTAATTGATGTAAGGTAATATGTTAAAACTGTAACATATGTTGAAACTGTCAATGTTGTAAAAATGACTCAAGAAGTTTAGTCGGAATAAGTTTGTAAATAAACTTAAGTCATTAAAAAGTGATAGGGTAAATTGCTTTTATTTTAAGCCATTAAGTTTGTGATGATTTATTTCAGCAGCATAGGAGATCAGGATTTCTCACACGTAAATATACTGTATAACCAAAATTGTCTCACGGAAAAGTAGCCAGTAGTAAGTGGTAGCTGTCAAAGCTATGAAAATCTTTCGAGGAACATAATTAAAGGGTTACTGACTGCTCCGACATCAGCTTCAGCTTCATCAGGGAGCTTCCACCGTCTGATTGAAGTCATGACACTCTGTGGTTCTTAACTGCAGCTTCCTGGGAGTTCCATCTAGGTGGTGGGACCGGAGGAATCATTTCCTTCAATCTAGACAAAGAGAATTTCTTTTGTTTTGAAGTACATCACATAGGTTATGCTCTAACCTTTTCTCCCAAGGTCAATTGAAATGTACATTTTATTTGTAGTTAACAAATATGATTGGCATAAGGAAAGGTTTACTACTCTTAGAATAGCCTAATAACTTTTGTTGTTTATTTTGGAGATTGACTCATCTCTTTCCTGCTCCTGCCTTCTACTACACTGGAAATTTGTCATTTTGCTGGCTGGTATTTCTATCACCTTTTGCTGGATAAATGTGGTGACGTTAAGGTCCTCTCCTCTCTTTTTCTAGCTTTAAGGGGCTGATGTTTGTTGAGATTCCAATGAATGTCAAAGTAAGAGGTGTGGTAAATTTGAGGCCCCATTCTGCCTTAGTTTATTTTCCCCCAAAGAGACACAAAATAGAAGTATGTGAAAGGGGAATATTTGAAGTAACCCCAAAAAACAAGTATGAGGAGGTGGGATAAGTGAGACAAAAAAGGAGGAAAAACCAATAAAAGGTCCACGTGGTGCTAATGTAGTGACCACAATGAACAAGCTGGAGTCTCTGCTGGGACACTTTCTAAGATGCTGAATGTCATGCTTCTTAACGTAGACGTGCTATGGAGATACTTTTATTTCATGTAACAGTTGGCCATCAGCTACTTGACCTTCCCTGTGAATGAATTAAGTGAGTCCTATAATATCTGGCCTATGACTGAAACATGGAGCATTAAAATTTAAATTGGATTGAGACTTTGTCATTGTGTAAGGGACAGTTCTCTATATTGATAACTGGACCGAGGGGTGTTACCAGTGTTACCCAACGATCTATGCACTTCTTTCTTTGCACATTTCAGTGAAAATCAATTCCCATTTTAAGCTCTTTTTCCTCTAATTTCAAGGCAAAAATCTCAAGTAGAACTTAAAATAGAAGGGTTGGTAGAACAAATCATAAGTCCTGTTGCTTCTGTTCTGACAATTTCCACATTCTGGTTTGTGCTAATTATGCCATTTTGGAGTCATTTAACAAGTTCCTCTGTCCTAGTATTTCCTATAAAGTATTGACTGTAGAGGCTTGATCAGGTTAGATATAATTTTTGGCAAGATGACTTCAGAGGTAGTTTTTTCTTCTTTCCCCAAGTGGCACATACTGTCTGACTGTATCTCTATTTGTGATATTCAGAGCCTGTAATGATCATTGCTTAGATCCATTGATTTATTGGTGGTTGCAATTGGTAATATTCTTTAAAAAAACAAAACAAAACCCTATGAAACTAGGCATGGTGGAACATGCCTGTAATCCCAGCACTTGAGAGGCTGAGGCAGGAAGATCGCCATGATTGGAGACCAGCCTGGACTGCATAGTGAGTTCAACGTTCAGCCTGGACTACACAGTGAGACCTTGTCTCAACAAACAAACAAATAAACAAACAAAACAAAAAACTACAGAAGAATGGGAGAGGGGGTTAGGTGAGCTGTGGGACACGCTGGCTTACTGAGCTAACTTATGGTCAGGATAATTAGATAGTCACTGCTTTCATCTGAAAGAAAAAGGAACCAATGTGGAGATTTCTAGTGTGTAGATTAGGAAAAATTATAGGTTGGGAAATGAAGACCCGTTGCACCAGGTTCATGTAAATCTACCTCTAGGTAAGAGAAATCCAGCTCTCAAAAGTGCGGGCCTGATACTTTGCAGAAGCGAGGCCCGGAGTTTCCTTTCTACCTTCTGGAATGTAGCTAATCCTTTCCATCTCCTTCTCCTTCCAGCTACTTAAGACGTGGAGGAATTCCCTGAAGGAAAGCGGGTGGGAATGGGCCGTGTGCTGTGCTGCTTGTGTTTTTGGCTTCACTGCAAAAATGAACAAAGCAAAGCAAGTGGGTGTCTGCTCTCGAGCCTGGCCCTGCCATCTCTTCCCCTCACCCTTCACCCCACAATTCATCCCATGTATCACCTGACCTTCGTCACTCAGCCTTCCCTTTCATTTCCTTGGCTGGTTGCATCCTCTGTTTTCTCCGGCACATACCCCTTGATCTCGCCTTTCTCCTTCCTTTGCTTGGTGACATTCTGTGCTTGGTGTTCTCCCCCACCAATTCGATTCTATTCCACTTGCACCCATCTCAGGTAGTTACACAATCTTCGCCTCATGTCAGGCACTGTGCTAGCTGTTTGCGTAGGTGCACAGATGCCCAGAAGGTTCTTTGTCCTCCTAGATCTTACAGTCCACTGGAAGGGAGAGGCATGCATACAGCAACCTGAAATAGATAGTGGTGACATACACACCAAATGTGGTTGGAACGAAGTATCAAAGCACTGCAACTGAGGGTCTCAGGAAAAGTTTTATAGAACAGCAAGCATTTGATCTGAAAGATGAGTGGGAAGCTAAGAGGCAAAGGAAGGGGAAGAGTCTAAGGTCAATTCCAAAACTGTGATCCTACCTGGGCCTTTTAGTCACAAGTCACCTGTTTCATTCCATGCTCACAGATTGGCTCATGCAGACCCAGAAGTGTACACTAGGTGGCACTGCGCACCGTCTTCCTGCTTGCGTCTCAGGCTAGCGGGGGTTGGGGACACCTCTGCGGGACTGTGCTTCTCCCAAGGAACCTGTAACCTGAGCCGCTCAGATGCCTCGCTGCCGCTCCTTTCCTGCACCTACTGCAGAGGTATCAACTGTCTGTCTTACACATTTAAGATGTAATACGTATTTTCAAAAGCAGAGAAGAGCAAAAAACGGGAAAAGTAAGTCATAATTTCATCATTGGAGATTTGTGTTGCTATATATCATTATAATAGTCTTTCATCATATAGATTTTGCTTGTGTATATACAGATTTTTTAAACAAAATAAAAATATTATCTCTATAAGTTGTTACAATTTGCTTTTTCACCCAGCAACAAAATATGGTAAGCATTTCTCCTTGTCAGCAAGTGTACATTTATTCCACCATACTCCAGTTTCACTGTATTCCAAATACACGAATTATACTACATTTCTTAGAACCATTCCTGTTTCGTTAGGGTTTTAGGCAGTTCCCTGAGTTTTTTCTTCCTTTTTCTAAAGAGTAGTATAGTACATATAAGCAGTTCTCTGCCCAGGGATTGTTCTCTTAGCCATCTCACCCTGAAAAGCACTCACTGTTGACAGGCTGCTGGGACCCTAAGGCAGTGTTTCTTGACCTTGGCTGCCTGATACAAGCACCCCTGTAGCTTTGTGATGCCCCCCCTTTTTTGTGTGTCTAAATGTATCGATTTTTATTCATTTAGAATATTAAAGTTTTTATGGTCATTATTGTATTGGATGCTTAATTTTTCCCTAACTCACTGGTAGAAGCCCCTCCCCACCTGACTTCTTGTCCTTTGAACAGGACTCCACTGTCTTGGAATGTCTTCTTACTTTCTGGCTCAACAAAATATCCAAGGCTGATGTCCCTTTCTGCAGAGGATGGTACATAGAAATCTGCTTGCCAGGATGACCCTAGTCCCTAGATTATCGCTGTTTATTTTTTAATCAATTTTTATTGGTACATTTTAGGCATACATAATGACATTTATCATAGGAAATTTGTACCTGTACTTGATATAACTTGATTTTTTTCCCCATTTCCTTACCTCACTTCAGCCCCTCTTCCCCTTCTTATTTACAAAACCTTTGTTTCCCTTTTTTCTTTCTTTTCTCTTCCTTCCTTTCCCCCTACCTACATTAGAACGTTTTCTTCCTATTTCACAATATCTATTACACATTGTGGTCTTTATTTACACTTTTGTTTTTTCACATGAGAGAAACAATGAAGTATTCACACATGTGTGTCTGATTTATTTCACTTAAGAATATGGTCTCAAGGTGCATCCATTTACCTAGAAATGTCTCAGGTTTATCCCTCTTTATGGTACAGGAGTACTCAACTGTATTGAAAAAAACACATATCATTTTTAACTTTTTTGTTGTTGTTGTTTTGCCAGTACCACGCTCTTTTTATCACAGTAGCTTCATAGTATAATTTTAAGTCAGGGATTGTGATGCCCCCTGCCTTGCCTTTGTTGCTTAGAATTGCTTTTGCTCTTCTAGGTTTCTCCTGGTTCCAAATGAATTTTAGGCTTAGTCCTGCTTTTACAGTGCAAGCTTTCAGTTTTTGACCATTTACTGTGATGTTGACTGTTGGTTTGTCGGAGATAGCTTTTATCAGACTGATACAAAGACCTATTCCAATTTTCCATAGGGTTTTTATCATGAATAGGTGTTGAACCTTGTCAAAGATTTTTCTGCATCAGTTGAGATGATCACATGGTTTTGTCTTTGGCTCTATTAATATGGTGATTTGTTAATTAATAAATTATATTTATTGATTTGCATATGTTGAACCATCCCCACATCCCAGGGATGAATCCTACTTGTTCATGTTCTAGAATCTTTTTGATGAGTTGTTGAATTCTACTTGCAGTATCTTATTGAACATTTTTGCATCTATGTTCATTAGGGAGACTGGCTTGTAATTCTATTTCTTGGTTGAGTCCTTCTCTGGTTTTGGTATCAGGGTAATGTTTGCTTCCAGGATTGACTTTGGGAATATTGCTTCCATTTCAGTTTCATAAAAGACTTTGACAAGTAGCAGCATCAGGTCTAAATTTTTATGTAGAATTCATCAGTGAATTTGTCACGGTCTGGGCTTTTCTTTGTTGGTAGATTTTTAATGACATCTTCAATTTCATTGACTGATATTGGTTTATGTAGAATTTTTATATCTTCTTGATTCAGCTTTGGTAATTTATATGTAACTAAGAATCTGTCCATTTTGTCTGTATTTTACATCTTATTAGAATACAAGTTCTTGAAGTAGATTTTGATCATCTTTGGCATTTCTGCAGAATCTGTTGTGATTTCACCCTTTTCATTCGTAATTGCATGGCTTTGAGTCTTTTCTTTCCTTTTTTGATAAGGTTGCTGTTTGTCAATCTTAATTAATCGTTCAGATAACCAACTTGACTCATTTATTCTTTGTATTGTTTTTTAGTGTTGATTGCATTAATTTCTGCTCTGATCTTTATAGTATCCTCCTTTGTATGAGCTTTGGATTTGACTTGCTTTTTTTTTTAGAAGCTTGAGGGTTCAACATTCAGTTGTTTATTTGAACTCTTTCTGTTTTCCTGATATGAGCTAGTATGTGGTCTATTTTGGAGAACATCCCATGTGTAGCTAAAAAAGCATGTATTCTGATGTTGTGGTGTGGAACACTCTATAGACATCTACTAAGTCCATTTGTCCAAAAGTTTT
>RJWT010001679.1:0-46070 GCA_004365215.1 Cuniculus paca
CAGGGAGAAGATGTCAAGAACATATAGTTTACAGAGCGCTCTGAAGATCGAGTTTCTTGTCAATTTAACTTCACTGCTTTGATCTATGATGGAAGCTGATGGATGAAGCTGAAGAAAAGGAAGAGAGGAAAGCATTATGTATAAGCTCAGAGTGTTTACTGGAGACTGCTTCTGTAGACTGAAAAGTGACTGGCAAATCAGACTGCTGACCTGCTAGCCAGGCACAAAACTTCATTAAGCAGGAGATGTTTGAGATGCTGTCTCAATATTTCATTTGGATTCCACGTAAATCTACAGTTTGACTGGCCCAGCGATCAGTCAGTGACTTCTAGCTAAGGATTTTCTGCCTATTGTCAATGTGCCTTCCTAGAAGATGTGAAAGTCCAGGCCCTAATCACTCACAGATTGCAAAACTTGCTTCATATTTTCTTGACACACTTTCCCCCTGCCAACCCTCCCTTTAGAGCCTGAAATAATCTCTACTATATAAATCAAAGGATTCTGGGGTTTGATACATATCTTTCCTTTAAATTAAAGAAGAATATTGTTTTATGATTATGTCTGGGAATTAAACATACTTCACAGCATCTACTCTTTAATGGGGGTATTATTCAACTTTATACTATATTACTTGTGATACAGATACTGAAGAATGAAACTCAGGAGAAACCTGAAGAAACCCCCACCAAAAAAAGAAATGTCCAAGTCTAAGGATAGCTGATTTGTTATTCACTCATTCATTCATTCAGCAAGCATTTGTTAAGCACCAAAGCACAATGAACACCTGGGTCTTGGTACAATTATCATACAATGTAACATCAGACAGACCAGCAAACTACAGCATGAAAGATGAGTGTGTACAGAAATCAATACAAGGGTGTAATGGTAGGAGTGGTCCATTCAAGTACAGGAATGTGCTTTGGGAAAAATCTTCATGAACTTTAATCACAAGACACTATATAACTAAGGAAGTGTGCTGACATGAGAAAAAAATGCTAAGAAGGAAAGAGATACACCCTTTTCCACACTCACCTATTTTCAATTATGCCCTGTCCCAGTAGTATTTCCCTATTATATTTCTGAGACAGCTGCCTCTGGCTTCCTAATGGCTCTCTCCCAAAAGAGATCAGCTGTCTTTTTCTTTTGCATTACACTAGAAGATCAGAAAATGGATTTCTATTTAAATCCCTGAAGATAGGATTTTCTTTCTGCAGTGGGAAAATAAAGCTTTGTAAGTAGTGCATGGACCAATGCACCATGGTATGAAACTGATTATTTTCAAGACTTTTTCTAATAGGTCAGATATGTAATAGGTGAAAAATAATCAGACTTCAAAATAATAGTATCTTTCTCTCTGCCATTAATGATCATTATTGGCACTTAGTACATTAGATTAATCAAGTGAAAGGATAAACATACTCAAAAGGTTTAACATAAACAAGCAAATAAATGCCACTCTCCTGTGAAAACTTTTCCTGCCTTCTCTTTCACCTAGTTGCTTGTTTGCTGTCTGGTATCCTTCCTTCCTTCTTCCTCTCTCCCTGTGCACCAACTACAGGAATGATTCTCCAGCAAACCAGCAAAGTCATCCAAGAAACTTGCTAAAACTTAAGTGCAGTGATATTCTAAATAAAAATTAAGGTCTGTAGAATTTAGTTTTTAAAAATCTCTATAATTAATAAAAATATTTGCTATACCCCAAATTCAGGTTCAAATGCACGTTTATAAAAATAAATATATCTCATATCAATAAATATAAGCACATCTTTCACAGATATTTTCAGTTTAAACTATAAACATTAAGAAATACATATATGAATGTGTGAATCTATTTATACATACACATGTGCAAATTAATAAAATTATTTAAGATATTTAACTTATGACATCATTTTTTTCAATAATGGCTTATTATAAGCCAGAGACGAATACTTTTCTCAGATCTAGTTTCTGAACCACAGATCAAATTTTATTCTTCTGTATTCACATACTGCCACTTTTAAACACACACATACACAGCTTACAACAGCTTTCCTGAGACTTAGCTGTAGTTTTTGACAGTATATCAAACTCAAAAACATTTTGAAAGGGTATTCTTTTGCCTGAATGAAGGTAATTCAAAAGAAAATGTTGCTGCTTTCGGAATCACATTCTTGTATAAAAAGCAAGAATGAAGTTCTTAAGCTTTTTAGATTATGGCCCTTTGTTGCAATCTTCTGAAAACTATGCATATATACCAACAATTTATCGGATTTCGTGGGCCATCCCAAAGTCATTTCATGGACCCTGGGTTAGAATCGTTGTAGAAATGGAGAGATCTCTGCAGAGGGAATATTTAATATCTTCCCCTGTTCTTTGCCACAGCAATTAGCACAATGCTCTATACAAGACTGCTGTTCTAAGTTGCTGCTAATTGGCTCCTTTCGTGGTTATTCAATAGTGAACGCAATAAGATGAGACTGAGGTTAATGCTGAGTTCTACAATAAACATAAATAACAGGAACAACTCAATTTATTACACAGGGTAAAATGGCTAGACATTGAGGCATCTGGAAGAATGTGGTCTCTTGAGGCAGACTGTCTCTTGAGACAGCACTGCATTTACATTGCAAGTCAGCTATTTACCAGGTAAGTGACCTTGATTGAGCAAGTCAGTTATCATCACCCAATCTCGGAGTACTCATAAATAAAAGAGGAATAATACAAATGTATAGATTTTGCACTGAATATTAAGTGCACAGTGATTTGAAAACTTGACTGCATGTTAATATCTCCTGGGAGACTTTAAAAAATAATGATATGCATATTATATTTATATACACTGATGTTCCTATTTTTAAAATACCGATGTCAAGTCCTGTCCCCTGTCTCCACAGGTTCTGATTGAATTAGCCTGGTGTGTGTCCTGGGCATCAGGGTCTGAAAATGTTTTTCTGATGAGCTTGCTCTGCACCCCAGCTTAAGAACCACTGAGATAACTAATGTATGTAAATACCATCTGAATATTTGGTTACTAATAGGCCTTCAACCTATATTATCTTAAAACTGTCTGGGTAAAAATCCCTCCCTGCTGTTCGCTGGCTGTGTGACCTGGAGCAAAATCTTCCAATTCTCAGGACTGTCCTATATATATTTGAAAAATTGATGTAATAAGTAACGTCCATGCAATGTCACAAGAAATAAAAGGCACTGTATGCAAACTGCTGACCAAGATGGTATGTGCCATATATGAAATGGATGTTAGCTATTGCTATTATTGTTATCATTACAATTATTATTTCTACTTCCCTCTGACCCTAGAACCTAACTTGGTAGCATGGGTGTCCTTCACATATCTTAACTGAATAGTATATTAATATAAATAATGATGCCTTTCAGCACAATTTAAAATAATACATCACCTTATGCTTAAGTTTCTCTGTCACAAAATATGAAATATGCCTATTTCTATTTATCTTTACAAAATATTTAGATTTTATCACGATAATTCAAAATAGTTAATTCAATCAACTGTTATTTTTAATTAAAATTTGCTGTTTTCTAGCCTACTGGATGTAATCATAATTACATGAATCTAGAACAATTCAGTCAATGTATAACACTAACAAATTCCAGTAATAATAATCTTGTATCTAGGTCAACTCTGTTTGCTGACTGGTATACAATAAATATTCCAAATTTGAACTTTTGTTTTAATCAATATGTGCTTTTTAAAGTCTTTTGTTTTTACCTCTTAATAGTCTATTAGATTTGTTCTTCTCTGTAACAGACTTTTTAAAAAGCAGTCAATCTCATTGAATCCATTACACACACAGTAACATTTATTAGGCTGGGGGAGGTTATTTTATCTTTCCCATCGTTATCCTACAGTTATGTGAAAGTCTTTTCATTTTGCTGTCCTAGTTCCTTGCTGCAAAAGCTAAGCAAAATATTCTGTTTTGATTTCTTGTCCTTCTCCTCATTTCTGGGACTGTGCCACCTGCCTCTATGTTTGTTGCTCTCTGTGTTACTCTCTTTCAGAGTATGGCTATTTGCTCTGCTGTAATAATCGTGTGTATTTGGATACAACAACATCTTGTGGGCAAAGTGGCTCTCCTTACACTACCTCAAATGACAATTTTCAGCCAGGTTCCTTATTACTTAGCCCATGGAAAGATGACCTGCTGAGAATTGAAGAAATTCCCTTTCTCTAGGAGGGAATACAGGAAACAAATTTTTAAATACTTTCCTCTGAAGCAAATAAAGTCAGCATCTACCTTTTCCTAAAACGAATACCGAGCAAAATGATTGCATTATGACATGTTCAATTGGAAAAGGGAACCAGCATATGTAATCACTTTGAAGAAACCAATGTAATTTCATGGCAGGTTATTAGACATGACTGATGGGCTAATAGAGAAGATTTGAATCTATGTATTCCCAACAATTTTTTACGGAGCCAATCCCAATGTCTTCCTATCAAAAAGTAGTTCAAACACTGCCTACATTTTGGTATTTTCACAGGGTATTATAGTTTGATTTTTATTCCAAACTCTTCCAAATTACAACACAGCATACATTTTGGTTTTATGATATTTATGACATTTCTTAAAGACATTAACTACACAGTTCTACATTTACTATATGGTACTATTTTCAGAATATTTCAGTTTTCAAGGTTATTTCAAAAGTATTATTTTATTTGAGCCCTATGTCTATACTACAGGTACATTAATTTTATTTTAAAGATAAGAAAAATGGAGTTTCAAAAGGTCTAAGTGACCTCGCAGAAGACTGCACCATATTAGATGGTAGACATAGAGCTAGAAGACAAGTGATGTGGCTATGGCACAGTACTCCTACTTAAATTCTCCAGATGAACCTATTGAATCTATGGGATACATCTGATGAAAGACCTCCAGTATTAAAATAATTCAAAGCGTAATGTGTAATAAGATATTAAAATCCGCAAATCACATTTTAAAATATGTAGGTCAGTCTGGTCCATTTCAGTTTCTCAGGTAAACACAGAGTCATTAAATATAAATTTCCATTCACATATTGACTTAGTAAATGTTATATAATGTTCCAAGGAGCTTTCATTGTCTTAAAATAAACAATATGAAGCTTCACTTAATGGCATTCCAGTATTTGGAGGAAGAGACTTTTTCTTAAAAGGCTAAGAAGAAGGCATACATTCACTAGCACTGGGGAGATTTTAGTCTTCAAAATGTAAGCCCAAATCACTAAAACACTATAAATAGCTTTATTTCTGAATTTCATTTACGTATTTTGGAAACCATAATTAGATTTACAACTGTGGCAGCAGTCAGGTTGCAGAAGATAACATGACTGGAATAGTTAAAGGAGAAAGGAAGAATGAGGAGCACGCCAGAAGTAGAACGGTTTGTGTAGATTTTTAAAAATTATTCATGTCAAAGTCAAAGGAGAGAAAACAATGCTTTATGTGACAGAGAACCAGAAAAAAACAGTAGGGGTAGCTTGCCCATCGCTGCAGAATGGAAAGGAAAGATATAGCATTTCTATACAATGGAAAGCTACTCACCTGTAAAGAAAGATAACCATGAGACTCTTATAGATAAATGGATACAACTTGAGAGCATGTTCATGGGTAAAAGGGTTCAGAGCCACAAGGGTAAACATCGTATTGTCTCCCTAGTATAAGAAACTGGGGAAATTAGTGGGATCCAAAATACAAAATAGAGGTTGTGAAGGTGAAAGGGGAGGAGATGCCTCCAGGGGGAAGGCAATGGTCATTGTTAATCTATTACTCTGTTTTGAAGCCCTGTATTGTTCTCATGGTTCTGTTTAGCTTGGTTTTATTGTTTAGTTTTGTTTGATTTTATTATATTTGATGGCATGGACAGCTATTGCAAAAATAACAAAATGGATTATAGCAGCCATTATTGATTTCCTATTATCTTGTTCCAAAGTCTTTATTTCTTTACTTGTTTTCTTTTGATTCATTTTATTCTATTTTGCTTTGTTTGATTTTGTTATGTGTGATGGCATAAGCAGTTACTTTGAAGATAAGATAGATCATGGTAGCTTCTGTTGTACTCCTATAGTCTTGTTCTGAAGTCCTGTATTGCTTTCATTGTTTTCTTTTGATTGGTTTTATTCTGTTCTGTTTTATTTGATTGTATTATACCTGAGGGTATGGGCAGTTATTTTGAAGATAACAAGAGGCATTATGGTAGCCATTATTGATTTCCTTTCATCTTGTTTTGAAGTCTTGTATTATGTTCATTGTTTTGTTGATTGACTATTCTATTTTGTTTTGATTGTTTTTATTATGTCTGATGATATAAACAGCTACTTTGAAGATAACAAGATACATTATGGTAGCCACTGTGGTATTTCAACTGCGTTGTTTTGAAGCACTGTATTGCTTTCATTGTCTTGTTTTGATTGGTTTTATTCTGTTCTGTTGTGTTTGATTTTATTATGCCTGATAATATGGGAAGTTATTTTGAAGATAGCAAGGAGCAACACGGTAACCACTGTTGGTTTATTTTTATTTTGATTTGAAGTCTTGTGTTATAGTCTTTGTTTTGTTTTGATTGAATATTCTGTTTTATTTTGCATTTGTTTTATTCTTTTCAAAATAAAAAAAGTAAAAATTACTCATGTCTACAATAATATTTCCAAACAGCTTGCGCTGATTAACTCCTGACTCTTTTCCAGTTAACAAATGGATATGAAATCCAACACAGTAACACCTTTTCTTGAATTGATTCCAAATTTACTTTGCAAAGAATAGTTCAAAAATGGTTTTCATGGCTCCTTTTAGAGAAAGACATTTCATTAATCCAGCATCCCCTAGGCATTCTTCAAGGATAAAATAAGCCTTAGACCTTGATCTCACTTGTGGTCAAATCTAAGGTGAGAGCAATAGGTTTGCAAAACTTATTGTGTATATATGATAATATAACCACCACAATTATTGAGTCTTTGACTTATATGATCCATGGGACTCTTATGCCTCAGCTAGAAGGCAGTTGCTATTACAATGACAATCAACGGATGCAGAAAGGAAGGCTTGGGTGACACACCATGCAAACACAGCTGTGAGGCCTCTGGGCAACACTTAGAGCTATGCTCTGGTTCACACACTTTGTGGTTGGCTTGGCTAGACTTGTGTCCATGACTCACAATGGGGAAGGAATGGAAAGTACACCAACTTCCCACTCAGTAGCTCTGATAATCGCATACTACACTACCTTGCATGAAACAAACCCCAAAGAATTAACTGCTTCTCACTGCAGGGTGAGTACCATGAAGATAGTGCGAACAGCAAGGCCTGTGTGATAGTGTGATGAATTGGTGGCTCTAGATGCAGAATTAACCTGGGCCTCTCTTATTATGCACCACAAAACATCATTGGGTGACAGGCCAATAAAATCATGTGACAACAGAAACTGCCTTGGGTTGCTAAGGAAAACAGGAGGAGTCCTACATTCAAGAGAGGGTCACACAGGCTAGAGCTGCTAAGGCCAAACTGGGCAAGAAGTTCCTATACATCATCTGCAAATAATAGCAGCAAAATATAAAATATGTCTTTAGAAAAGAGCCCCTTAGAAGAAACAACCAAAGCAGAAGTTGGTGAATCAGACACTCCTTAAACTATCCACAAGGCAGCATAACCAAGCTCTTAAACCGAGTGAAGAAACAGAGGTAGAGTGCTTTCTAGATAAAAATAAAGTCCAACTAACTAATAGTAATAATAACAACAGCAGAAGCTAAGATTATTGAGGACTTATCTTATGCCAGCTATTATGTCAAGAATTCACAAGAATTATTTTAATCACCCTAACCATTTTACTGTATAGCACTATTATTAGTTTTATTTTATAGGTAAGGAAATGGGTTTAATAAGATTAAATAATTTGCCAAAGGTAACAATTTCTTCAGGTGAGCACTTAACTCCAAGAGTGTCAGGCTCTGAAGTCTGTTATTAAAATGCTCACGTCCTAAATAGTTTCCCAACTGTACAGCCAAAGGGAAATGTTTGTGTTCTAAAAGATAGAATCCCTTACTGAGAAGTGAGGCCACAGCATCAGATTCACATTCGCTTGTCAATCTATCATCATCTCTGCTGGGATAAGATGGTTGACTTTTCAGTTTTGCATATTTAAATCAAATTTAGCTTATGTTTCTTCTACATTTTGTAATTCAAAAGAACAGTACTAAATCTGTGACCCAAAAGCAAATTTTTAAAATAGATTTAATTTTTAGATTGAGAAAGAAAAAAAAAAAAGGAAAAGAAAAAAACTCTTTCCTTTACCCTTTGGACATTATTCACTGTAGCAAAATCCATGGCAGAGTGTGATCTGTCTCCTCACCCATTCCTGCCTGTTGTCCACAAACACCACACAGAGGACAGGAAGCCCTTCGAGGGCAGATCATTAATCTTCTCCTATTTTACTCTCCTTTCAAATACCTTTTTAAAAGTATGTTAAAATGGTTGCATGAACTAAAGCAAATGGAAATGAAGAATAGAGGTGGGGGAAGAGACTGACAATTTTTTATTTAAAAAAAATCCTCTAAGAAACATTTACCAGAAAAGAAGCTTCAGGTAAAAGACAATCAGATTTGATTTTATGTCTAAGAGTTCTTCCAAGATATTGAATTAAAAACACTGACCTGATTTGAACAGCAATGATGATAAATCTACCAACTGTCAATTTTGAGCTGTTATATTAAAAGAAAAGGAGGGGAAAACTCCTGTTCAAGTATCATGATATTAATGACAATTCTGGGAAAGATATGAATACTAAGAGGAAGCAAATCTATAAGAAGTTAAATTTATCTAGATGGGTTAAATTGGGTAATAAAATGAAGCATGTATTCCAGCCAACTTCATTCTGAGATGATAAAGCATGGAGCTCATTCAGGCAGTAGCTAAGGGGTGGCTGGCTGAAGCAATCCTTTATGATTTATTACTTAGATGGTCCCTGCATGAACTTTTCAAAATCATGTTGTAGCCAGGAGTGAGGAGCTGTGGGCATTGTAGATTTGCACTGCCGAACAATACAGACTCTTTTGTGTTTCTGGTTACAGAACAAATACGAAGAAAAAAAAGAGAGCAAGAAAATATATTTCTTGAAATTTACAAACCGTGGGAGAAAAAAGTTGCCAATTCTGTTTCTCACATGGAAAGAAATGAATAAAAGGTTTTTTAGAGATAAATACTGAGTTCGTCTCCTTGAGACACATGATGAATTCATATTATAATTATGTCCCTTGTCCAAGATTGATGAGAAGAGGCTGAGTAGATTTTGAAAATTTGCATGTCCATTTCATCAAAAAGAGGACATATATAAGTGGAAACTTTGATAATCACAAGCAATGAAAGGCATAGAAGTGATAGATACTCAACCTACATTTCATAACTTCCACAGTGCAGATCTATTTATATGTCCTGATGCGCCAGGTAGGTCCATATTCTTCAGTCTGTCCAGGTTCAATTCTTGAAGTGGAGAACTGGGGAAAGGTGTTTATTTACAGCAGAAATGAAAAACTGAAAGACTTGTGCCTAAGTCCTTAGAACTCATTGTTTGACATTATCAAAAAATGTTCAAGTAATACCCAATATTACCATTACTCACTCCCACCCTCACCAACTCACTCACATACATTTCACTTCTGCCATTTCTTTTTATATAAGGAGGTAGAGTCCCTGGTTCAAATTCTAAGTATACTATCTCTGGTCTATATGAATTAGAAAAGTTTACCATATAGTTGGCTTCTCAATTCTTCATTTGAATGTAGAGCTATTATGTGTACTTGATTTTATTTTTTGGTTGGGTGAAAAACACATGTGATTTTTGAATACTCAGCAGTATAAAATCATGTATCCTTCTGTTTTGTCTTCTAGTGCCTCAGTCTCTTCATAATTCTCATGAAAAAATTTCAATAACTGCCACCAATATCTCATGTATTTTTTCAAACCTATTCTATGTTAGTAATGAAAACTAACATCGCAAAAGGGCTTACTATAGAGATGTCCTCTGCTTAACCTGTATTTATTCATTTAATTCTCATAACAACTCAAGGAGTAGAATTCCATCATGCTATTTTGCAGAGGAGAAAACCAAAGCAGAGTATTCATAGAGTTTAAAATGTAGTAAAGTGGGCTGGGGATCTAGCTCAGAGGTCTAAGTGCCTGCCCGGCAAGCGCAAGGTCATGAATTCAATCCCTGGTGCCGCAAAAAAAAAAAAGATAAATAAAATAAAATAAAATAAAATGTAGTAAAGTCAAGATTATAAATGAGTAATTGTGTACAAATATTTTTAAATGAATACTAGAGACTAGAAGATGCTACTTCCAAGTACCAAGGTTTATTAATATCCATTAAAATAATTTGGAAAGTTTCTAAAGGACGAAATATTTAAAACAAGTATGACACAATAAAGTGAAGTGTGAACTCAAAGACACCATGAACAGACCATTGGCTAATCACCCATTTTCTACCTGATGACGTTCCAATTTTCCTAACATTTAAAATAATGTTACATCATTACTGATTACAGAAATGTTATAGAATCCATGGCAAGTTATTCTATTTGTGTCATTTGTAAATGTTTGTTTTTCTAGATGCTGTGAATCACCTTAGAAAAACTGGCAGGACAAAAACCTTTGAACACTTAAGGAAGTTCCTTGTGACTGAGAAAGATGAATTATACATAGACTTCAGGGTACAAAGAAAGGAAAAAAATGATTTTTCCATTTTCCGGGGGTACTGAGAGGGCAGCTGGGGTCCACTTTCTTTAGAGAAGAAGAAGCATAAAAGACAAAGTCTGGAAGGCAGCTAGAGTCAACACTCTACAGATGAAGGCCAAAGGCTCCAAGTGCCAGTTATTCTGATGATAATAAAGGATTCGAGAACTTTGAGAGATCATAGAGTTCAATGTTTCACAAAGTCTTTCCAGGAACACTGGCCTTTAGAGATAGTACATCCTGAAGGCATTTTATGTTCAAAGAAATTTGAGAAATACTATATATCCCACTGTTTGGGAAATACAAAAAATACAGTATCATATTAAGAATTCTGATGGGTCCTACAGAAAAAAAAATGAATAGACTTATAATTTTGTCATGAATTGAAGATCTCTCCTCAGTCATGCCCTTTCACCATGTCATTTCTGCCTTGAAGTAACCAACTGTGCATGGATTGAATCTTCTGAAATATAAGTCAAAATATACCTTTCCTTCTTTAAATTGCCAATATAAACATTTCTTCCCTGTTTTGCCTCATCTTGGAACTTTTCCAAGATGACTTCATTAGAAAACATTTTCCCCTTGAAACACTTGTTAATAGCTAATAGAAACTTGGAGTAAATTTGGAAACAATAATGTAGTTAGGAGTCCACTACTAGCAAGCCCATAGACACCTATATACCCCTCATCACCTGCCTCTGCGTCCACAGAGACAGGTACCCTCCTCTTCACTTTTCTAGCCTCAAAAATCAAATATCTGCCTCATGAAGTTAGCATGACTTTCACATGGTCACAGATTGTGCTGGAGGTGGACTTTTCAGAGGTGAATGGATCATGGAGGCACTATATTCATCAGAGGATCTATCCATTGATGATTTTTTATCTGAATGTGCTTCTAGGAGGTGGAGCAAGTCAAAAGATGTGGTCAATTGAGGGGGTAACTTGGAAATTTGTATTCTTTTCTCTGGCTCCTGTTTCTTTCTCTGCTTCCTGGTTGTCATGGGTTGAAGTCTCCTCAGCCATACCCTTTCACCAAGTCATTTCTGCCTCAAAGTAACCAAACATGAATGGAATGTACTCTCTGAAATATAAGTCAAAATAAACCTTTCCTCCTTTAAGTTGCCAAAATAAACCTCTCTTTCCTGTTTTGTCTTAGTGATGGGAAAGTGATTAATACATTATACAAATAAAAGCATTTTGGTAGCGATTGTAAAGCATGTGTTACAGAAAGGAAGAATACAGTGGGAGGAACAGGCCAAGGAGCCAATTAAATTCTCCCAATCGGCCTCACCATGCTAGTCTCTCATTTCCACAAATTCTGAGTCTATTTCATTTGATTCAAGAAAGTAGTTATGGCTAGAACTGATGCAGTGGCATTTTAAAACACAACAGTCTATGAAGCTCTAGTCCAGCTTCTGTAACTCTGAAATGTTGTCAGAGGTATTCCAGCTCCTCAGGAGAGGACTTTTATATGAAAGCAAGGGTGTTCCCTTGCAGGAAATGGGCAGATCCTGCACCATGCAACTGACATGTTACTGTTAAAACAGCTGTTCAGACCTCACAAACATTGACCTCAAAACTTAGTTGTCAAAAACATATTACTGAGTACATCTTAGGTCTGATGCTCATGCTCTTGGACAACTTAACAGGAGACCTTCATTCTACCACTTTTTTCCACTGGACAGAAAACACTATCATAGAGAATGACCACATACCTAAAATTCACCAAATCATTCTAAAGGCTACAGTGTACTCAACTCAGAGATGATTTTAGGAAAAGATATCACTCTTAGGGACATTGAAATCTTTATCCTGAAAGAGAAAGAGAAAGAAAAAGAATGGAAAGGACAGAAAGACTTCTACCTTTTAAAGAAGAAATGAAAGAAATAGCTATATTTTTAAGGAGACTTGCAATTTTAGAGTTACCAGTGGAAAGTAGGAACATGGGGATAAAAATGTGACTTTATTCTAGAATACAGAGCATTGAGTAGAAAAAGTAATGCACCCTTCAAAATACTTCTTTAGTTTTTGCAGTTAGTCCCAAAAGGAAAACTACATATTGAAACTTCGAAGCCTCAAAATGTTAAAAACTTGGTCTTCAGGGTTGTTTTATGTATTTGTTTGTTCATTCTCTTATTCAGCTTGTATTTTATGTTGCTAATGGACTCATTTTTCATAATCAAGACATGCAAATTTTAATTTCAATTATTATCTATTCATTCAACAAAATGAATGAATAGTAATTGCTAAAA
This sequence comes from Cuniculus paca, assembly GCA_004365215.1. Lineage (NCBI taxonomy): Eukaryota > Metazoa > Chordata > Mammalia > Rodentia > Cuniculidae > Cuniculus > Cuniculus paca. Next base: position 12,976 of record RJWT010001679.1, read on the forward strand.
CTTACCACATTTATTTGTCTTTGCTAGGTATGAGGACATAGAGATGAATCAGACAAAGCCTGTATTTTGCTAAACTCTACAGTTTAAAGGGGAAACTGACAGAAATGTGCAATGAAAACGCACTGTGGTGTGCACCATAAGAGAACTCTATAAAAAGAACTATGGGAACTTTTCTCTACAGAGGAAGTATGTTTCCAGCTCTTCTGCCTGCACTACGTGTCTTTACAATTCACATTTTCTTCTTCTAGTCAGGATATGCTGACATCTGAAAAAGAAGCCTAATGTCTTCCCTGGTGCTCAGCTAATCAGCCACCCAGCAGGATGGATCCGATGGCGGTTATCCCTGACGACTGGGTTTGGATCCTGTCAGGTTTCAGAATGTCTCCCTGTGCACCTCAACCAACATCAGGATGAATATGAGGAGGCAGAAAATTGCTTGTGTCCTGTGTGTCACAGTCAACAGCATTTTATCAGGGAACATTTCAGTCACTTGATCCTTGGGATGTGCAAAAGAAAAAAAAAAGATAAAAGATCTTTGCATGTCAAATGAAAGAAATTAGATGGACACAACACCAAAATGGCAGAGGCATATCATGGGGCTTGAAAGAGTCATTGGCCTCAGTCTCTGACAAATGTAATCTCTTTTGATTGACACTGGGGCTTTCTAGAAAAGCACTTATAACATACAACCGGTCAAAGGCAACTTTTGAAAGTGTTTGTAACAGGTCAAAGTACTAACACACCATTTCAAATTGCATACTAAACCTTAGATGAATGCTCTATTTAAAACTCTCCAGTTCTCTCCCCAAGCAGAGAAAAAAGACTTCATGTTTGCTTAATAGAATCTACTTTTTTGTTTCATTAATACACCAGATACTTGTTGAATGGCATGAAGTCCAAAAAAGAGATACTTGTACTACTAAGACATATTTATTTTGATATGTAACTCTGAGTAATAGATCTCTCAAAAAACCCTACCCCACACCACTTGTCAATTCATTCCCTCAATGAATTTTTTTTTAGAAAGTTACCCCCCACGTGTGCCTTGACATTCTAGAAGTTTCAGAGATTCCAGTCATTGCCAGTGGAGCACTTTCTCAATTTTCCTCTTACTGCAGTTGCTTATATGGTGAAAAGTTAAATTGTATATTCTATACAAAATTAATTTGTAGAAAATTTCACCATAACTGAGAGTCTTAGAATGTTACTTGAAGCTTGATTTTTTTTCACGTATGCTTTTATCTATCCTTTGATAAATGTCATGTTTCAAAAAGTATTTGCTAAGCTTGTGCATTATTTCTGGAATTCTTATTATCATACTGGACACAGAGTCAGTGCCTAAGAAACTCTGATCAGTCAGCCAATTGGATGTTCAAATGTCTCTCACTTAACAGTTTTCTATAATGAAAGAATTTGATAGCTCATTCCTGGAGATTTAAAGTAACTAGAACTAAAAGGTGGAATCTGAGTGGTACTGATCCACAAGAGTTATGCTAGATTAATAGCATCATACAGCAGTGATATCTTTGCTACTTGGGTATAAATCTGGACTGGCAACAGTGCACTGAGAGTGAAACACTTCAGATTCATCCATATATATTCATTATAGCCTCACATATAGCAAATGTAAATGTGAAACATACTAAACCTTAAATAGTTCCAGGGAGAGAGAGAGAGAGCGAGAGAGAGAGAATGAACGAGTGAGAGAGATTTTAACCTAATGTATGGGTCATATTAAGTAAATTCTTAAAATAATAGTTTCTAAAAATTGAAGCTTAATGGTGTTTAATTGTTATTAAAACCTCAGTGTTGCATTGATGTTGCTACATCTGTAGCCTCGGCAATGGTATCAAGAAACCCAAAAACAAGTCTCCCCTCACAGGGAGCTGTTTGAGTGAAGGTAATGAGCTGTGAGCCTGTTTCCCATTTTGTTCTCTCCCATGTTTTTTAGAGAAACAGAGGTGCAGCAAGCTTTACAGTCAATTAACTTGAGGTGGAGAACTTTAAAAGAGGAAAAGACTCTACAGTTCCACACGAATTAGTCCAGTTTTATCAATAAAATATTTATTTATTTGCTGCTCACATGCTACCGACTGGAGAATAATAGTTTAAGGAACTGACACTTTGTAGAAAAAATGTTTTAAACATCTCACACACAAATAGCTAATCAACTCGTTAATTTTTAAGATTTCTTGTTTCAGCTATGCTCTCATATTTTGAAACCGAATGACTTGGTTGGGAGTTAAAAACAGTTCTAAGAATACTAAGAATACTCTTTACTCATCAGATCAAACTGCATCTCATAACCAAGACATACTGATTTCTAAAATTCCTTATCATTTTCACATATTGATGAGAGATAATGGCATATAAAACATCCATTAAAATGAGTTTTGTACCCAAGAAAGACTGGAAAGTAAACTGCTAAGACATTCGAATTTAGTGGCAAAATGGGGCAATGTGAAACCAATCTAATCTTAATATTTAGGCAGTATTTCTCTCGGGGGCAAGCTACTCCTATGAAGAACATAGTCACCCTAAAGAGAAATATGAGCTGTGAGGCAGGATTCCAGGCCCACCAAATAAATTGTACATTTTTTAGCAAGGGTGAAAGAGTGGTATTTAAATCAATTCCTATATTTCAGCTAAACAGAATCTGGAAGGAAACTCACAGGGTTTTATCATACATTGATACATTGAGTTTTTGATACATTAAGTAAAACAGTCCTCTCACTTCATAGGCATCATGAATTGTCTTTGGATGGCATAAGATCTACCAGTGATCTGTTTGGATCATTTACATAGCCAAGAAAGTATTAGTTTATGGGAGAATCTTAAGCATCATAATAGTAGTGATATTGCTCATTCATTTTGAGGAAAAATAAATCATGAAGTACATAATACTGACATCTTTCTCATAAATGTATATGTCATCCCACTTGAAATGACAAGACATTAAATTATATTGAACTTTAAATGGAATGTTTATAAGTGAAGCACTTTAGAATAAATAAATAAAGTCAAACAAAATGACTGATCATTTAGAATCAGCCTGCTCAGTAACTTTTTAACTGATTATTTTTTGCTTTACATAGTTTGTTGAACAACTGATATGTTAATATAGATGGACATTTTACCAGTATCACAAAGTATACATACACACATGTACATTTAATAAAACTGATTTATACATACTTAAGATACACACACAGAGAAAGAGAAAATATTAGCTTATCATAATTGTGGAAGTAAGGAAATGGACTGCATGAGATTGAAACATACTGTACTGAAATGGGACATGTTTATATTTTGAGGATTCAGAAAACATTTTAAAACATACTCTCAGATGAATTAGAAAGATAAAATTGATTATGCAGTATCTTTATTCATATTGCCTTTCCTGCAGCAGGTTATCCTTCTCTATGACTCACTTCTTCATCATTCCCTTTTTTCTAATAGAATAAAAATATTTTCCAAAGCCAGATTGTATCTCACAAGAGCTTTTCCCTAATGAGATGCACATATCTTCTTAATCTATTTTATCGTATAATAATCTCCCACGGGAATACTGCAAGCAAATTAGAATCACAGAGAAAGGTGCCCGAATGTGTGTTAGACTTTTGTGAGATGTGAAGAGATTATCTTCTTTTGGGTATCCATTTTTTTGGTCATGCAACATATTATTTTTAGTTTTTTGCTTCCAGCTTGTTAATACCCATGGTGCACTTGGATATGTAAATGACTTCACTACTATTTTAGATAAAATATATCTATGAAGGTAAATGTTATGAAATCTTCATAAACTTCTTCCACTTAGCTATTCCCCCAAAAGCTTCTGATAAATTCACTTAAATAAAACAGAATATTTGTTATTTTTATCATGTACTAGCCTTCATTAGTAGATATAATTGAACACTGTCTATGACTCAATTCTGGAAAAAAATATTTTCATGGTATATATTAATAATATGGTTTTTCAGTAATAACAAGTGAGACCTTGAGATTTCTTGGTTTTAAATGAATAAACTATCTTCTTTAATATCTGTAAATTTGACACTTCTCATTGATCCCAGATTATTCTCACAAAGTGTTAAACCATCTAATGATGAGTAAGATGCTCTTAGGAAATTCTGATGTGCCATACTCATTCTCACATGGAGAAATACCTTGATTATCCTAAATGTAGTTTTTATTCTGGGGACTTGTACTTCCTAAGCAAAAGCACAAATTTTTACAGTTCAAGAAATACCAGTGAAGTGTATATTATTGCCCTCATTATACACAAAATACTCATGGAAAACACTCTATCAGTTCTAATTATGCTCTAGGGGAGAAAAAGGAAACAGAATGCAAAGCAATCCTAGAATATTTAACTGGGCTGGTTATAGCTGCTGAACAATATGTACTTGTAAGAAGTGTAACAAAATAATAAAAATAAACCTAGTATTTGTTAAAGAAATGAAAATGCAGCAATAAAAGATTCCAAAGAGTGATTTAGCTTTCTACGTTAGTTCTTCATCACTTGATTATTTTACTGTTTCATTTCTATTTACATACCAAGTTGATTCTTTTGCATCTGGATTTTGCACAATTCTTTCAATAATGTATGGTTCAGTGACTATAATTACAGGATTGTTAAAGTTCACATTTTACTATTCATCTTGTTATCTCTAGTAATGGAAGGTTGAAATAAATGCACATAATTACATGGTTGGTCCTAAATTATTTTTATATTGCTCTCGCCAGGATACACTCGAAAAGCAGCATTTATTCTGTAAGATTTATTTTAGGTAGTAGTGAGTCTAGAAAAATAAAAGTAATAAATACATAAATGGATTGGTCTCATGAGCTTACTATCTATAGATTTTCAGATTAATTCTAACTCATTCATCCCTCTGAGCCTACTGGAGGTAGGGGTACTTGGAGTCTATGGAATAAAACCTGTCATGTATCAGAATTCTGACAACAAGAAAATTTCCCTCGTGATGTATTTATCATTTGATCTATCATTCTGACTATCTGTAGCAGACTAACTCAGCAACTTACTGTAGAAGGGTCAATTCACTTAAGGGACTGTTTAAATAAGTTTGATTTCAATCTCATTTAATACCATGTCATGAAAGGAAGGTAAATTTTCTTGTTTGAATTATGCTAGAAATAGTTTCATTGTACCGTATTTATAACACTCAAAATATTATAGATGAAAGCATCAAAGGATCAAAATTATCCATTTCTGAAGTATCTATTGAGTGCCTATGTTGTGCCAGACATTGGGCTACATAGCAGAAATGGAGCTGTGCAATACCCAAGAAGTCCTCTCAGGTTCAAGCAAGATATGAGTTCATTTTACCTTTCTGTAGGTCCAGAGTTTGATTGTTTATGTGCAGATCAGTCAAGAAGTACATACTCCCTTCAATTATATAATCTTTCAGTGTTCTTCAAACCATAGACTCTTTTTTGGGGGGAGGGCCTTATAAAACAAAATTTTGGAAAAATGACTTTTAAATAAATCCATCCTTTAAGCACTCCAGTGAAATGACAGAAAACAAGAGGAATCAAACCTGTTAAAACCACATGAGTTTCCTTCCAGATTCTGTTTGGCTGAAATACAGAAACTGATTTACATGCCATTCTTTCACCATTTCTAAAAAATATACAATTTATTTGGATTGGACTTATTAGATATGAAGCTGGTTTGGTGCTCACTTAAATTACGAATAATCAAATATGTTAGTATGATCAGTTTTTGTTTCCAAAGTAGTACTTTATGCCAGCGTCTATCCTGAGAGATCCACCTCAAAAAAAAAAATCATTCACCATCTTGGAGAAACTGGGAGGTTGAATCACATATTCTGTCACCTTCACTCTCCGTGAGCTTTTAGTCTACATTTTAAAATTTCACATTGTATTTAAGTAAATCATTCCTTACAAACATAGAAGAGCTAAAAAATGTGAGCAATGCTAGCTTCCTAAGTGGATGGTTTATGTAGCCACTAGCTCTGTATTTTGGGAACTGATAGCAAAACCTGTCTGATTGGGCACTCTTTCCCTACTGCTTGATGTTAGAAAAACATTTATTTAACATTCTCACACAATGTGTGAGAAATAACACTCAGCCTCATTAGTTGAAACAATTTATACTTCCCTGAATGACTTTGAGGAAGTTATTCAAGTTCTCAAAATCTTCCATTTTTAGTCTATAAAATAGAGTATCATCTTTTTTGCAAGGTTCTTATAAGCATTAAAGACAATACATATGAAGTATCTGGTACACAGTTTAGAACATATTATGCTTTTAATATGCTAGCTGTTTTATTATTAGTAATTTATACCTGTGAATAAATTTAAGTCCTCTTGTGAGAACATTTTTTTTATATAGAAAGAGAAAGAAAATGTGTGAGAAAAGGATTCATTTATGTTCCTAACAGAAGTTATATGTAGCCTCAAGCTGACACCCATGGTGGTAATGGATGGATTTTGGATTTAAATATCCCAGCACATATTCCTGGACAATTTATTTTACATAAGTCTTAAGTTTTTGTTTTCTGTAAAACAAAAATTATAATAGCCACCTCATTCTAAAATGCAGTAATGCATCTAATGGGTTAAATATAGTAACTTGTATGACATGATGATACAGTGTCTGGCTCATAGAAACTAAGTAAAATAGAACTAGTCTCTTCCATCAAATAATACAGCTGGAAATGAGCATAATTCTAAGGGAGGACAGTAAACAATATCTCACATTTATTTTATCTGATAAATTCCAAGTTGGGTAAAATAACTACACAAAATAGATAAAGGTCAACAAGACCAAGAAAATTTATGAATGTAACAAACACTTTAGCTCAATATACAAAACACAGCCTGAAATCTGAAATGGGAGAAGGGCAGCATACTGACCCAGGAGCTGACACTAGGCCAGCAATGCAGTACCATTATTTCTTAACTGAACATCCAAAGACTTTGGACTATATTCTTAACCATACTCTATCTTCAAAATTAGTTACATCCTTGTGAATGTTTTTGTCTGGGTCAAGCCTCCACATCTTTTAAAAATGCTCGAGAACAAAATTGGATACAAAGACTATCAAGTAAACTGATTAAAGTGAGAAACATCAGAAATAATTAGAAAAAAGTAAATTGTAGGGTAACATCTGTTTACATTTTACTATGAGCAAGAAAATCTGGCTCAGTTTCTGAAATTACCACTAGCATCAAAAGAAGAAATGAGCCTAAACAGCTATAGGACTAAAAAGAGACATTAGGGAAAACTCATGTAATCAAAGTTCAATATTTTTGTGTCAGTTTAACACAGTGGCATAAGGCCAGGGATGATGGCTTTTTCCTGGACTATTGTTATATATAAAAATCTTGTAACCTAACTGTGAATTCTTATGCTATAACATTTTATATTAATATTGATTATTTAATGAAAAATCTAAAGGCATGTTTAAGTGAGATGACATAGGCAAAATAGTGAGTCATTCATTCTGTGGCCAAGCCAGAAATGGAATTTTTATATCTTTGCATGAATAATTTCTTCCTCCACAAGCTGTGTCCAATGATCTGTCAGAGGAGTCCTACTTCCATTCCAATTAAATGTCTTTATAAGACTTTTATTTGCCTTTTCACTGGTACTATTTCACAGTGTCACCATGTCATTCTTCCCACTGGATTATCAAAGCTTTGCCTTCCTATGAGTGTGTTTGAAGACTTTCTTCTTTTAAGTACTAAGTTCCCAAGCAGAATTCATAATAAAAGGTTTGTTATATATCATAGACGTGATATGAGCTTTTCCAAGTTCTTCACAACATCAAAGGCAATATCCGTTATCTTTCTGATAAAATTACCCAATGAATACTTGTCATTGCCTTGGATATAGAAGCCAAAACAGAATGGACTAAAGGATTCATCAAATAACGTAGTCCCAAATTCTCATATGGAGACGTGCTCATTATAACCCAACTTCTTCCAAATGGTCTGTCCTTTCTATCTGGCTTGTTCCATTGTAGCCACCTTTGCTCATAACCTTTGCCTCTATTTCTCGAACCTCCAATAGCACAGGAGCTCATCGTCACATGGTATGACCTTTGAAATACTGTTTTTAAATTACTCTACTTGCTTGTGTCATGTCCTCTTACTTCTTTACCTCACTTTTTTGTTTTTCCAACTCCACACTTACATTATCCAATGTTCAAAGTTATTTTTCATACCTATTGGTTTGACTATGACTGTGTAAAATGTTTCCTGCAGGGAATTTGACTGATGTGAATGTCCTTTTGATGTAATTATTTTGTCATCCTCAAAAATGGGATCCACAAAAATATTAATCTAAGAAAATTCACGAATGGGACCTAAAGATTAAATGGAAGAAATGATTTGATCTTTACATAGGGTCATTTTATTTTAAGTCATGGCTTTCTATCTTCAACCTAAATTCTCATGTTAACTGATGAGTAAGAGTAGTTCTAGAGTTTTCTACTGCTGTTATATTCCTGGTGCATTTTCTGTATGATCAATAGTAAACATAGCTCAGAAGGCAGCAGAGGTATATAGTTTGCAAATTAACTCATTACCATTTGATCAATCAGAATTGCAATGATGCTATGCAGAGTATTGATTCAGAATGGGCCAATAACCATTGGGCTCTAAGCAGCTAGCCTTGTCTAATTAAGCACCTAAACAGAGAGATTAAAGTCTATTAAAGGAAAAATTAAGAAGGTAAGTTTTCCTTTAAATATTCTGTGCTTATTAAAATACAATTCATATGCATTAATAGCCTCAGGACCTAGCACTAACTGTGGCAAAATGTAAGTGATTAATAACTGACTGTGGAAATAATCAACTTTAGTATTCAGTTGCACAAATCTTTAGCAAGAAGATTGTAAAGAATAAGATATGTACCCTTATTCTGCTCTGCAGAGAAACTCTGATCCTAACATGTCTCTTTATTGCTAAGGTCTATATCTTGCAAAGCCCCATAACAATTGAGGTAATAATGTGCCAAGTGATAATGGAAAAGTGCAGAAGTCCTGATTTCTTTTTTCATATGTGGTGTATACAACAGATGTTTCAGGATTATAAAAGTCAAGCTACAGATTTGATCCAGATTATAGATTTGTGAACATTAGAAAAAGCAGAACCATAGGAGTATCCTTGTTGAATTTCCTTCTCACAGTAGAGGTTAAACCATCCAATCTAGCATCAGTATGAGTTTTCATTAATCCTGGACCTACTCCTCACTAATTCAATAACCTTGGAAAGATTACTAAATTTATCTAATTCCTAGTCCCCTCATCTGTAAAATGAAGAATGTAGACTGTGTGCTAGGTTATTAATAAGAAATGAAAAAAATAATGCAAATAAAGATCTTTAGCATTGTGCCTGACATCAATTTAATGCACCATCAATGGTTGCTCCTGTTCTTTCTTCCTTTCTCACATTTTCTTCTCCCAGACATGATTTTGCATAATAGGGCTCTGAACCAAGAGCTGGAAAATATGAATTTTTGATCCAGATCCTGGGTCAGGTTTCTACCTATCATTTTTTTATTCCTTTACATATATAAATAAGCACAACTTTTAAAAATTAGGATTTGATAAAATGCAAAGGCCAAAATACAAGTGTTTCAGCCTTCAGTGCATTCTGACCCTGTTTTGCAGTATTATGGTCCAATAACCACACCTCATGTGGCCAAAAGAACACACGGCCTGAGTCCCCAGTTGTATTTAACGTTACTGAATAGAAACCAAGTTTTTAAAAACAGATAATTGATTTGGTTATCGAAAAAACGTTTGTTTTTAGCTTTTTAACATTACTACTTGAAAGATTTGGTTTACATGTCACTCTCACCAAACGTCTATAAGGGGAGCGACTTTAGTAGAACCATGTATTCATTAATAGGAGCTTCTCGGTGCTGTGTGTACACTCTCGTCCCTGAGCCAAGAATAATGATGTAAAAACCACAGTTCTTTATACTTTTTCAGAACTATAATGTGTAATAAACAAATGAGGAACAGAAAAACAGGTAAAAGAGGGGTAAAAGCAAAATATCAGTGAGTTAGGAGGGAAAGAAGAAAGGGAGGAGGTGGCTCTAAATCAGAAGTAAGTGCAGGACAAATAATTTGTCAGTGAATTCCAGGGCAAAACTCTCTTGGTGTTTATTACAGCATCCTGTGTATCTTTTTACACAGGCATGTTTTGAAGACATGAGTTCTTGTGTCATTCATTTGAAATCATATTTATTAGACCTTGGTATAGTACCTGTCATTTAATAGATATTTAATAAATATTGGTAGAACTGTATTCAATTGCATCTATGTAAATTGGATCTGAAAACTGTGTGGACCTAACCTCCTTCCTGGAAATATTTTATCAAGTTTCACATATATTATGTGCGTGGTAATTTGAAAGTGCCTTTAAAAAGCACTTTATATTTATATATATATTCATGTTACTAGTGCTATTTGTGCCAGAAAAGAATGTTTATCCAAGACGTTTTAATAGATAAAACTCCTCTGTGACAGTATAGCAAGTAGAAAGAAGATAAGCAAAATTAATTCCATTTAATGACTCAGCAAATAAACACACTTGGGGTGAGGAATAAAAAATGAAATGTCAGCATCAAATCCTTTTCTCAGGGTACTTTGCTATGCACCAGACCAAATAGAAATGGTGTACTTGTTTTTACTCTCTGTTCTCTACTCTTGGACTGCAGTGGCCTCACTGCCAGAAATGAAGACAAAGAGAAATCAATGATTCATCTACAGAACTCATGCTTCCCCACTGCCCGCATCAAGTTCAGTCACAAGAAGACACCCAAAGATGCAACCTCACCAACTCACATGTGATATGCTGTTCTTTGACTCTTCACATTATGATGTTTTAGCAGGAAAAGTCCAACAAAGCCTGATAGGATAGAGCCTGTCTTAGACTTCATTAGTAGTAAAACATGAAATACTGAGGGTTGATAAAAAAATACAGGAATCATGATTAATAAGAGTGGTGAGCTTCTGGATTTTTGAATGGCAAGTAAGGGAACTCATATTTAGTCATGAAGGTAAATGGCCTCTACTAATTTACCTAAGCAAATTGCATTTTCAATAGCTAAAACATCCTTATTTAGCACCTGCAGATCTAAGCACGCTTGGGGGGAAAAACGGATTTTAAAAATCATTATTCTGATGAGATAGTCAACTCGTATTATACACCTATATAAGCAGGACATATTTTTATAGTTGTCTTTGCAATTATTTCCCCTAAATGTTACATTTGTGTCTAATTGATTCATTGAAAATGGAATAACCTTATGTATTTGTAAATAGGCTGGCTTTTATACCTTTTCCTGTCTTTGGCTTAATGTAAGATTATCGCATTTTATTTCCTAACTGCGTAACTAATTTCATACTCCTTGCAACACAGCTTGCTTCCTTATAAAGATCAAAGCCAGAAGCATTTGCTTTCAAGTGATGAATGAGTTAACTAGTGCTCAGCAACATGAGAAGCATCCTTTAACCGGAATCAAATTAAGAGCAACAACAAAATAATTAATGATAAGCTTAAATAATAATCTTTTATTCACATCACCATCATGAAGGGTAGACAAATGATTTCCATTTCTGTTGCCTCTCAGTCATCACCATACCTCCTATGAGGTCAATATGACCACTGAAAGCAATCAAGGACAGATAGTAGAATAATTTTTGGGTTGTCATATTTTTGCCCAGAATCACAGAAGACAGCCCAAACAGCAGTAAATACAGAAAAATGAAATGAAACAATAAAGGAGAGTGTAGAAGAAAAATAAAAAAATGAGAAGAGGAAGACAGAATGGCAGATAAGGCTACCTCAGAAACACAGAGGCCCACACTCATGGGTCCGCACATCCTGATTGCTAACATTCTTCTCCAGTGTTACACCCCAAGCACCCATTTTTCTCTGCATCCTTTAAAGAGTAAGTGTCAAAATGATAGATGCCAGCTCACTGTATTAACATTTCCCTACAAAGGCCATTATCAACTGAGATAAACCTGTGCCAGCATAAATTTCTTATCAGAATCAGGACAAGGAAGAATTCAAAGCAGTGTTAGATTGAACACAATTTTTTGTTTCATCACTCTCAGAAGCAATTGAAAAGTACTAAGATATTCTATGCAAGAACTGGCGTCAAAATGTCATTCCTCCAATCTGGCCCGATTGGTGCTATGACAAGTACTCCTTCGAAGTAAAAGAAAAGGACTTTAAAGGAATAAGTTGTTCTCAGAGTTTGCTTTTCTGCTTGCATTTTTTTTTAAGAAAGCGTGGACAAGAAATGAAGATACCACTTGAGATAGTGGCAAACGGAGAAGCAGCTCTTTTACTGAATGTGCACTGTGCCTGAGTTCACGGGTGCTCTTCGAGTTGGTCTCCTATCCCCACTGAGGGGGAGCATAATTTTAGCTATCAAACTGGTAGGGGAAAGATGAGGGAGGACATGTAAAGACATTGTAACATTGAGATCAATCGAAGCGGGACATAGCTTCTGACAGAGATTTCAATCTAAATGAGCCAGACTGCCCTAGGAAATACTAAAAAAGATGATTCTAAATGGTCCCTTACCATTTTCATCTATCATATCATCCCAAAATACCATTATGTATTTTTATCTGCTGCCCTAATCCAAACTTTCTCCTGCCAAGACTCTTTAAGTAGATATGTGATTTGGCATCGTTCTGAAACAAGAGCAGATGCCATTCAACTAAGAAACATAGCCTTGGTAAAGGCATGAAGGCCACTGAAAGTTTAATACAGTGTGGGGAAAAAGCTCCATTTCAGAGTAATGTAGGAGGAATTGAAGAATTCCACATTGCTTGTATCACTGTACACCATGCCTGTATCAGACATCTTGGCATCTGTCTCACATAATCTTTCCTTACTTTCAAAATTATGTAGAGATAATCTTGATGCATTTCCCAACATCTCAAAGTATGATGTATATAGGTTCCATTTTCTGTTTGGTTTCTGTTTGGGAACAAGTTATTTAGCAAAGCTCTGTTCATATCTTCTTGTTTAACAAAACTTGTCCTCCAGATTTTAGTATTTAAGTTAAATAAATTAAGTTTTCCTTAGCATTTGAATAATTTCTTTATAAATCATTAGCACAGCTGGTGGTCAGTTAAAAGCACAATTTTATTTGGTTATTGAGATCAATCAATACTAATCCAAACAAGCCAAGTTGTAGACAGATGAATGACCCAAAACATAGCTAGATAGCCAAATTAATAAATGTTTTCATTTACTGCATTTCTTAAAAGTAGTAATAATAGTGTAGAAGGTACATTTTTTCCTTCAAAGTCTGAGCAGGCATAATACTGACATTTTAATGCTGGAGGTTTTAAATATTAAGTTCGAACAGCAATGCAAAGTCTTAGATTTTAGTCATGTCTGCCTTCATCCTAACCATTCCGTTCTCCTAGATTCTTGAAATCTTCATATCTACTAATCCATGTGAAGACACATTGTTCCTTAATATCCAGTTATTGCTTTCAAAAAGATCAATCAAAACCAAAACTTTTGTTGTGTCAAACATGTCATACTTGGGACCATTCCTCTGTCCTTCAATTTAGACTTTGTCCTACAATTAGTGGAACATTACTGGACATACTTCCTTCTCATCAACTTTATGGGGGCAGGAAGAGGACAGGAGGAAGCCCTCTAGAGCAAGCCATGCAATCATCTGGATTCAAAATCAACTGAGTCTGACAAAACATGAGTGGCTGGAAGTGAAAAGCTAAGACATAGGACAAATAGGTTGACGGTCGTGTACTGCTGCCCTGGTAATCCAGCACCAGTGAGCACCGTTTATTGCATCTATGTGTATATCACTCTTGATTTTAGAAGTGAAGAAAGTAAATGGCTCCTTTCTCAGAACCTTGTTAACACTTTTGGGGCACTGATGATTTCATGTAGTATATTATCTCTTCAAAGTCATATCTCTGTAATCAAATTACCCTCCAGAGAAGGACTATCCTCTCTTCACAGCATGAACACAGCTACCAGGTTTAATCACACATATACTGTTGATTTCTCTTCCTCCTTCATGTTTGAAGGATGAGAGTTTGCATGATATTCTTTTCTACTTGTTATGATTTGTGTCTAGATGTCCCCTGAAAGCCTCATGCAGGCCTAAGGTATTCTCAGAAATGGCTGAATCTGGAATGTGTGACTGATTTGGAGTGCAATACTAGAATTAAGGGTGCTGAGATTAAGGGTGGGTGATTGCTGGATCAGTGCCCTGATTGGATTGGCACCACCCTAATCCCAGTAGACTAAATACAATATAAGGGACAGAAAGAGGCTTGTCTTTCCCTCTCTCTCTCATTCTTTTTGCTGTCTTCTGCCATCATGAACTGTTGCCCCTCTGCCATGTGCCACCCTGCCTTGGAGCCAGCTTATTATGAACTCAAACCTCTACAAACTGTGAGAAACCTTTTCTTCCTTAACTTTGGGCATCAGGTATTTTGTCTCAGAAATGAGAAAAGCAACTAAGACACTACTCTTATGATAGTGTAAAACCTGTGAAAAGCACAACTATTTATGGAGCACCAACTATGGTTATGATTTTCGCTCTATCTAAATCTTCGTAACATAGTATCTCCATTTTGTAGTTAAGAATACTGAGGTTAAAAGAGATTACTATGAAATATTCTTAGATCATAGCATTTGGTAAGACTATCACCTAACTAATCTTTCTCTCATTCATTTAATTCCTTGACTCTTATGCTTATCCAGGAAAAATAAGTTAGTCATACTCAAAATGTCTATCTAAACTGTAATTATTTGTGGAGAATAAAAAATCTAACTAAAACACCATAAACCATTTTATCTCCAGAATTTGATCAACAATTTCTTAAAACAAAGGAGTTACTTATTGGGTATCTGCATGTCAACAAAATTTGCCAAGTCTTGATTGAGGACCAAGGTAACGCTTCTCCTATGAAAAATGAACGTATAGTAGATGCTAAATAGACGTATACATAGTGAATGCATAGATACTGGAACAACTTTCAGTGATAAGAAAGAAAGCAATGTTCTCTGAATGTTACAGATGTTTATTCAGTTAAAAAGTAATTCTACTTTGCTTAAAATCTAGGAACTATACATACAATCAGTTCAGTAGGACAATGTAGGAAAACCGACATTTTATGTAGCTATCTAGACCTCCACAGGCAACCAACCACACACTGTACTATAATGCTAATTATAAGAGCAAATGACTATTTTATAATATACTGCATTTGCTTTCACAGTTTACACCAAAGGGAAACTACACACTAAATAGCTCTGTAGGGAATCACTCCTGGAAGCTGGTTACTTAAAAACTGGCAAGAACAGTCACCCCTACCCTTAACTCTGAAGGTGACTTCACAGAGCTGAAAAATGGAAAATTACTTCATTTCTTTATTGACCGATTAGAATGAAAGAGCATAGATAGGTATTAAGAGAGTTGTACCTTTGCCACCCAAAACACTCAGTAGATGAAAATAGGCATTTGGAATTTTCAGTTACAGAAAATAATACAAATATTCTCCCATTGAAGCTAATCTGATTATGGAAAGAATTATGCTCTAATGGAATACAGTTATTTAACTTGAGGCCACAAATCAGCGTGCTATGTTAAGTATATATTAGTGTTTTATGGGAACATAATCTCCCTCCTCTTAACTTTGTGTATCAAAATGACTTTTTTCCCTGTTTTCTTACTTGAGGAAAATAAGCATTTATTTTTTCTTTTATGTCACCTCCTTGAAGGTGTGAAGATAGAGAAGGAAGAGCTAGAGGTGGCTGGCTATCCCATGGACTTATGAAGGTCAGACAAAGAATTCAGGAAGGGCAAAGATGGGAGGTTTGAGGGAGGGCTTAATTAAAATAGCTGTAGAAAAATCAGAATAAGAATGATTAACCTGATACCAAATATGCCTCAAGGATCCTGCCTCCTCTTTTAGTATGGTTTCTTCTAACAGCCTTTGTCTCTTTGTTCCGAGACCAATTTGAGCATCCAGGGACAACATTTCCCATTATTTTTGTTTAATTTGAAGGAAAAGCCAAGGCTTGGCTTGCAGGAGATGAAAGAACTAAGGCTCACCTCCCAAGGGCTTTTGCTCATTTTAAGAATAACTGACATGTTGTGTATAGTAGATGCCAGAATAACGATCACACAGGCTCCTGTATATCTCAGACCTCAGCAAACACTTCAAAACCAAGGCACAAACTAACTTCAAAACCCACTGCTAGATGCCACTAACCTCTTGCCCTCCCTAGTGAGGCATAGGTGTTCCCATGGTAACTGCACAAGGGAAAGGGAGCAGGGAACGGGGAAAGGGGATGAAGTTTCAGTGAAATAGCACACACACACACACACACACACACACACAAAACAGGAAAATCCTAAGGAAGAGGATGTCAAAATAAAAATATAAAGTCAGTTACATGAGTGATTCACATCTATGGTGATAGGATTTAACATGGTCTTTTTCACTACTCAGTACCATTCTTATTCATTTCATTTTCAGAGAACTATACCACCAGTAATTGTTTTCCTTAATCCTGAATATGAAGAAATATCAAGCCAAGAAAGTTGAACTTCATCTAAAGGCTATAAAGAATAATGATTTAGGGGCCTTATATCATGCCAGTTTTTTGTTTATTTTGTTTTTAATGGCACCGGGGTTTGAACTCAGGGCTTTGCAGTAAGCTTTGCAGTCCTTATCATTTTTTTTTAAACTTTTAGATAGTGTCTTATTAAGTCACTAAATTGCCCAGGCTCAGCTTGATCTTGAAATCCTCCTGCATCAGCCTCCCAGAGTACTAGAATTATAGGCATGTACTATCACACCTCTTCTTGAAGAAGACCTTGAGTGGCCATTTAGGAGTCAATAGTATGTATTCAAAAGAAACAACTGGTGAACCACTACAAAGAGGCAGAGTATTCTAATACATGCCCTTCCTCCTCCTTCCTTAGACACTTGTGCGCCCCACCCACACATAACCCCTCAAGGACTCAGTCAATAGCTCTGTGTGTCTGTGAAAGTTAGCACCAGGTTAAAGGAGATATGCATGCGTCTTTCATTATTGTTACTATGTTACATGCCAGTTAGTATTATCAAGTTAAAATTAGTGTGATCAATTCTTCAGTTTTTCCCAACAGTGAGAGTTTTCTCAGGACATAAAATTTACAATGCTAAAACTGGGACAGCTCCAGGATGAAATCAACAGACTCAAATGGCATTAGTTGATGTTACTGTTCATTTCCTTTGATTTGTTAAAAAAAAAGCAGAAATTAACATTTTCCTTAAAATAGTTTAGAAGAACTGTATAATAAATCAAGAATGTCCTGCAAGTAGAGACATATCCTGTTTCAGTCACTACTTTAAGACCCTTGTTGTACAAAAAGGAAGGTGAAAATAAGAAGTTGAAATCAAGACTTTTTTGTTGCTGTTGAAAAATCTCTCAAAAGAAATATTCTAATATACCATATGATGTTTTACAACTGTCACAAAATCTACTCAGCTCAGCCATAATAAACATCAGAGCCATATACAAATAGCGATTAACACCTTTTATGGTATCTGTCTACATATTCATTTATCCAATGAAATGTGTCACCCACAGCTTTAGTTAAATGGGTGTGGAGAGATAGGGGTGAATAAAGACCATCACAAAGGCAAGTTTTGTAATCTAACAATAGGGAACTGTTGTATGGATAAGACAAATGATAACACAGATGCTAGTGGGTTTCTTTCCTAGTATTATCATTTTGTCTTTGCAATTATTTTGAAATGAATTTTAAAAGGACTTTGAACACAAACACACTTTTGAAAACAACATTGGAGGCACTATCAGAGCATGAGGTCTACTACTGAAATGGGAGCTGGGTAGCAAATGCCTGTGCCAGGAAAAGAGAGCGCTTAAGGAAAACTGAGCTGGCAGAACTGAAAGGCAAGGAGAAGCATGTGGTTTTCATAGTTCCCAAGAGGAAGACAGATGGTGGTCCAAATAACATCCTCACCACACACTCGAAACAAAAGTGAGAGAAACTATGTGTGAAGCTGACATCTTTCTTGAGTAGTAGTAGTGTCAAAGAAGTTTGGTTTTTATCAGGTCACCTGTTTTTAGATGAAGGAGACTGTGTAAGATAGATTTCATCTAGTCATTCAAAAGAGAAACTACTACATTGCTTGACTCTTTCGAAGAAAAAAAAGCAGGAGTTTTGACTAATAAGAAGGAAATTAGCGTAACATTTTGCAAATAATACTTTAATTTTACTTAAGAATTTTATTTTCCCCATTCTCATTCAGACTTCACATTCTGCAAGGCATATAATATAAACAATGTTACATATAAGGAAAGAAACTTCTATGTAAGTTACAGTCTTTGACCTTGATTTCTTTACTTACTTTTGCATAAGAGGTCTTCGTTTGGTTGGTTGGTTGCTTGGTTTTCTTGCTTTGCCACTGTGAATGTTTCTAACTATTTTGGAGAGATGAAACAGCAAAGGCATGTGTGGGGTCTTGACTGAGAAAGACGGGAAGGAATACTCAAGAAAGGAAAATAAAAGGGCAGAAGGCACCCACAAATTTATGGGAAAAAGAACCATATTGTAAATAGTAGCCAAGAAAGTAATCAATATATATCGAGTACTTATTTTTTTTCCAGCACTATAGCAAGGACTTTAGCAATGACCATAAGAAGAAAATAAATAATAGTAGACAATTATTGAGCACCGCAATGACCAACTGTCTACTTTGCACCAACTGAGTGGTCTTCCAGGGTGAAATTTCAGTGCCGAAATTTGGAGCTGCAACTAGGTGTGGTGGTGCACAACCTGTAATCCCAGCATTCATGAGGCTGAGGCAGGAGGATCGCTGTGAGTTCAAGGCCAGCCTGTGCTACTTAGTGAGTCGAAGGCTAGCCTAAACACAGCAAGACCCTCACTCAAAAAATCACCACCCGAACACACCAAAATGGAGTTGCAAAGAGTTGCTACAAGGATGGAATGGGTTAATATACTGGAAATGCTTAGCGTGGTATACAACACAGTAGGACCCTTTCTTTTATCCAATTTGCCTGAGATTTTCCTGGTTTTACCATTGAAAGTTCCCGAACTGACTTTCAATAAGCATGCACTCATCTAAAGTTTATAACAGCTCTGGGAGATAAAAAAAATACTATTATCCCATATTATATTTGGTATGAAAGAGGCACAGATATTTTAAGTGACTGCCTAAAGTCACACTAGCACATGGCTGAGTAAAGAGAGCTGATCAGATTTTCTTCCCCTGTGAGTATACACTGTCTCATAGCAAGACATTGCCTCCTAGTTAAGGACAGTGGTACTAGTATAAGGAGAGAAAATACCAGAGCAAGAAGAAAGCTACACACCCTAGCTAACATACGAATGCATCTGTTACTGGTAGCTGGTGTATTAACAGTGACAGGTCACATCAGTAAATTTTTGGAAGCCCAGTTGTAAAACTTGAAGGTGCCTAACATGCTGAGGGCATCAATGTCACCAGAAGTCCAGGAATGTTCGTAAGTTTTAATAATGAGCCTTTCAGAGCAGATGCTGTATGGGGTTATAACTAGGCATAGGGTAATGTTATAATAAACTACTGATGACTTATTAAAAAATTATTACCAAGACCAAGCAAATCTAACTTAAGTTTTTCTCTTTTAGCCAATAACCAACTCTTTCTACTCGCCTTTGAAAAATATTTTGATTTAAATTTTTAAGATAATATTCATTTAAAAATCCATAAAAATAGTTCTATGTGCTTACTGATCTAATGGTGCAAGTCTAATTGTTAAAAACCAATGGCAATCATCTGTACTTTGGATAAAATCTGTATTTCAAAAGCAGAAGCCAAAAATGATCATTCAGTTTCCATAAACTTTGTGCAAGCCTTTGCTACAACGCTATATGCAACACAGGCACGTGGCAGAATGCTCACTGGAGGCACCACACAATTAGAGTTGTTACATTATTTGAAAACCAAAAAATGAGGGCATTTCACAGTGATTAGAAAACCGAAATAAAGTGCTGCTAAATTGTTGATTCCCCTGTGGTATTTTAACACTCTGGATCTACTCTCTTCTTTTTGATTGATCACATTTTTAAATAGGAATAAGAATAATTCAGTGAAGATGGCTCATATACCTTCTGTGTGACAAGCAGAGAGAAACCATAGCTGGAACCCCTAAGCGTGCAACTTCACATGTGTGTGTAACATGAGCAGGAGACACTGTCACACAACACACTGCATGTAAGACTTAAAAATGTCTTCCTTTGCTATGGCCAGGTAACATCTCAGATTTTATGGACTGAAAACCTTTGGAAGTAGTCACTTGAATTTTTAAAAAATATATGTATTTTTGGTGATATATTTCTTTTTTGTAAAAATAATATTGATATACATACAATTGTCTAACTCCCATTTATTAAATGTTCAGTTTTATCGACTCTATATATTTAAAGCGAAATGTTTACCAGTGTATTTTGGATTTCTAAATATTCTATTGTATAGTTTATTTCTTTAAAGAAAGCTTATCACAAATCATTTCCTGCAAAGGGACTTCTATTATTTATGTTGCATATCATTAAGGTTTTACTTCCATCTTCTAAATTTTCCCCTGAGATTAAATATTTGACTTTTATGAAGCCACTAAAACAAGAATGTGTTACTTTCATTTTGGATCTGAAAACATCATATGCTTGCAATTTAATCAGCCTGAGTGTTGACAAAAGATGTTTCATCTGTTAAAGAAATCAGCCCCATGAAAGTCACACTCTTGGAAAAATCTCTTTTAAAACAAGTCAGCTTTTCACCTTGCCTCTCAGAGTTGATGACCAAATTTCCATCCTACTTATAAATGTGTGCTCCTTGTCTAACAGGAATGGAGGATGCTGAGGAGCAAGTCAGTCAAATAAAGGTTATTCTCTACTGAAGGAATGTAAATGGCTAAAACTCCCAGACTGAATGATAAAATGGAAAGCAAGAAGAATTACCACTGACACCCAACTACCCATCACAAGAACTTCTGGGAGTTAAATTAGAAAATTTGTGCACAACATTCAGTTAATGTATCTGGTTCATCACAGGTGCCAGCGAGCAGTAGCTTTTATCATTAATCTCAGGATTAGCAATACTCCATGACTGGGTAGACTAAGGCCTTGTGTCCTAAAACAGGCTTAAACACTGCATGTCTCAGTTTGATTCATAAGACATGATGTAACTAATTTTAAACCTTGCTTCCTAAACCACAAAGAAAGAAAGAAAGAAAGAAAGAAAGAAAGAAAGAAAGAAAGAAAGAAAGAAAAGAAAGAAAGCCTGCTTACAGACTAGTTATGAAGATCTAATTGTTATGTGAAGATACAAAGAAAGAAGGCAGGGAAGAAAGGAGGAAAAAAGAGAAAAGAGCCCAGCAAATTCCTTCTGCTTAGTAGGTACTCAGTAAATGTTGTTTGAAGGAAAAAAAATTTGAATTTTTTCATATTCAGGACATATCTTTTCATTGGCACAAAGCAAATAGGCACACATGTACATATATGTGAATAAAATAATTTGAGAGCTTTCAATTAGTCCCACTCCTACTAGATGAGGAATTGACCAAAACATTAACATTTTAGGAGACGTCTTTAAAGAACAAAGCATCAAAAAATGTTCCTGATCTGGATTCTTATGAAGTGAGATTTTTAGGACACAATCAAAGTAAATCAGTGTTGAGATTATTTATTTGATCATAAATATTGCATAACACAAAGTAAAATAGCTACTTCATTTGGTACTTAACATAATCAACAGTTATATCCTTCATATGCTTTCTGTCCATCATCATAACAGCTCTTTTAAGGTAAGTCATGCCATCTCTACTTTATAGGTAGCAAAACTCAGGGTAATATTTGAAATTTCCAGAAGATGAATAAATACTTTGGTCTGAGAGGAAATGTACAGCTTAAGGATACAACCTCTAAAATCAAACTGTCTGGATTCAGATCTTGACCTCTGATCTTGAGCCAGTTGTTAACTCTCTACTATGGTTGTCAATTATTTCATTTGCAAAATAGGAAACATCATTGCCTTTCACAGGACTGTTTCCACGTTTAAATGCGCACAGAGCATAAAGAGTTCTGTATTATACTTAATACTTGACATACCTTAGTTGTCGTTATTGGTCTAGCTTCGAAATCTGGGGTAGTAAAGTCTATACTATTTTTAAGTTTTCTTTTGAGAAGGCAAAAAAAAAATTGCTTGGTCAATGCACAATTAAGTTAAGGAACTGGGACTCTTAACAACACAAACCCTTCAAATCTATGTAATACTTTCACACAATTCCTCTTATTTGATTCTAATTCTGCCTACGGCCGGGTCAGTGCTTACAATACTATGGAGGCCTTGGTCCTGGGACTTCAGGCTTAAAATCCTATGATCTTTCTCCAAATAGAAGCAAACATCCTGGAATTTATTCTTTGGCTCTAATAACACACCAGAAAAATAAATGGCAGAAAAAAATGTCACATTTAGTTGTATATTCAGATATATCAGTTAGCATGAGGCCAAACATCTGGCTGATTAACTGGACGCAGCATTTTAGTTTGTTTTTTTTTTAACTCTGACACTGGGAAACGTGTCAGATATGATTGATGTGAAACAGAAGAAAGGAAAGTATACAGAAGGAGCTGTTAACAAGAAAAATACTTTGCTAAATAAAAGATGGCATGGACTCTGCTATCATCACCTGCACCTGCATTTACTTGTAACCAACATCAATAGCCCTACTGGGGAATACAATCTCACTTAACTTGTTCTACCATTTTGACACCTCTAACTCAGAAATGTAATTTAAAATAAAGATTCATGGAGCTAATATCCTTCTCGCTTCCTACTATTAAAACACATATTGCTCTCTCAGCTTAGAGGGGTTTGAAAGTCTGCATACATAAATGAACACATGGATACTACTTGACATAAATATTGTCCAGTTTTTAGTGATACCAATGCTGGAGAATACAAAAGGAAAATATGTAGTCTGCATTAAATATCTTAGGAAAATAAACACTAGTCATGATGGGTATTTTTTCTATAACTCTAGACATAACTGCAGTTTCTGTGGAGAGAGAATAACAGAGCTGATCACACCACTGATTATCGTGCTATGGAAACGGGTTTGTGAGCACCTGTCCTTTTCCAGGCATTTAGCTAAGCATAAATGTAATACCACCCCTGTGAGGTATGTGCTCTTACTACCCAACTTTTGTAGATAAGAAAACAAGCTAAGAGCTGTAAGTAATTTTTCCATTTTCCCATCTACCATGACTTTGTATTTCCAATCGCCGACTTATAAAAAATTTTACTACAGGGCCATAGATAGAAAGAGGTTGTTTTTAATGTGAAAAAAACCATAGAATTTTAACCTGGAAAAGATCTTTAGAGAGCAATTCAACCAACCCTGGCATTTATAGTTGATAAAAACAGAGTGCACTAGGTCATGATTTGTTTGAAATTATTTATTTTACCAGAAGAAAATGAGAAATTCCCAACATTTCTGCCAACCTTTTATTTCAGAAATGTCCAGTTAAATGCATATGCCCTTTCCAAAAGTAAAGAGATTTATTATAACTCATTATTACATTGTCAAGGGTTAGCTGGTCAGAGCAGGCAAGGAGGATTTGATGGAGAAATCTGATGCCTGGGAAGTCCTTAGGAGAGGCTGCAAAGAACCTTATTTAAGAATACTGGCTCTTCAGTGAGTTTTGGGTTGAATTTCTGGATTCAGTGTTTATCACTGGATGACACTGAGCGAGTAATTTAACTTCAATAGGCCTCAGTTTCTCCTGAAAGTTGAGGATTACGACAGCATTGATGGGAAAGAGTTGATACGAGCATAAACATTTTAAAGAGTGTTGCATAACATGTGGTACCTTCTTAAGTGACTCAGTGTCATCATTTTCTGGAGAGGAGGGTTGGAAGGAAGGCTTGGGATACAATAGGGCTTTGTGAAGGGCCAACGGGTCAGCAGACTCATGAACTCAGAGAAAGATACCTCTGACATACCATGTGGCTAGGGCCACCCCTGATGCTAACTAAACTCAATACCTTACTCCTTATTAATTATTAAGCATTCAAAAAATCAACAAAATGGGCTTTTGATTGTTACTGCTAAAAAACCTACAAAAGCAAGACACATACCCTTTCTGCCATCATCAAAGATTGATCTTTGCTAGGTCACACAGGCTCACAAACTGCAGTATGCAGAATGGAGAGTTTATGGACTTCAATATAAAATGACAAATCTGATGGATCACCTATGGTCCAGATGCAAGCTAGTCCAAGATAAATCTCCATGATGTATTCACTTTGCCATTTTATAACTCAAACACCAGAGTCCCTTGGCAGAACAGACGCTATTTGATTCAATTCCTATAAATTTTAGTTCTTTGCCCTTGGCTTATTTAATATTCAGGATCAGACTTAGCAAGCTATGTGGCTTGCTCTCACCACTAAAATGAAAGAAGGAATATCTTTTAAAAAGATATATCAAGAAATCAATTCTCTCAATCAGAATGCACTTGAATCATGGATTATAACACTGGTGGCGAACCTATGGCACGTGTACTGCAACGCACTCTAAAAGGTTCCCCATCACTGGATTATAAGATGCTTTGCTATAATTCTGCTAAAACGCAGAATATCTTTAGGTTCCATATCCTGCAATTCAGTGAAAACAGTGAAGGCAAATGCTATAGATTTTACTATCTTGCTGTTTGGAAAACTTTTTATAAAGTATTGTCATATGAAATGTTAATTATAATTTATGAGTTGTTTCAGTTTCCTGGGGATCCTGGAACAAAGTACCACAAATTCAATAGCCCAACAAAATACAAAATTGATTGTCTCATGATTCTAGAAGCAGAAAGCTCGAAATCCGGTAATTAGTAGGGCTAGTTTCTCTCAAAGTTATCAGGGAAGGATCTGTCGAGAGCGCTTTCTTTGGCTTATGAGTGATTTTCCTCCTATGTCTCTTCTCTCTATGTTTTTCCCTGTTATCTTCTCTCTACCCAAATTTCCTCTTCTTATAAGGACACAGGTCCTACTGAATTTGGACCCATGCTCATGAACTCATTCTAACTTGATTACTTGTATAACAACCTCACCTCCAAGAGTGGTATTAAGGCTATTAAGTTTTTACCATATGAAATTTTTTCAGAGGAGGGGGACAAAATTCAAGCTATAGCAGAGATTTTCAGAATAAGGAACTGAAACTTTTTTGTATTTCATTCCCTCCATATTTCTCTTTTCTTGTTAATGTCTAGTATGTTTTCTAGAAGTAGGCCCCTTTTTGTCTGCTTCTTTCCTCCAAGCACATTTCCCTACATTCCGTTCAATGAAGTTCCATTGATAATTATGTTACATTCTTTAACATTCCAAATGCCTCATTTTTGTATACCTTTCAAGTTCAATCCTTTTAATATGTGCAGTTAGAGAAAATACTTTGAATTGGTGGGGAAATTGTAGCATAGGAGTCTAACCCTGGCACAGAGTAGCTGCTGAAAAGAGTGTGCCCAGGAAAGTTGTATGTATATTATGCCCTAAGAAATCCATAAAGCATTTGATTCCTTTCACATTTCAAGGCAATTCATGTTCATTCAGATAATGATAACGGATGATTTGCCACATCAAACTACATAAATAAACCCATAAAAACTGGCCTTATTGATCAACCATTTTCAATTAAATTAAAGGCAGAATTAATTAACTCCATCAGGACAGTGAATGATACAAAATCACTGTTTCTTAAGGTTGTTTGATGAGGAGGTGGAGAAATCACAGTTTGAAATATGTTGAATCAGATAGTAGTTTGGTGCAAAAACTGCAATAATTGGTAATTCAGAAGTTTAAGGAATTCTGTGTACTTTCTTTGTGCAAATGTAAAGTTACAATCACATATGAATGATACAATAATACTTAATCATTTCCATACTTTGGTAATTGCTCTACTTAAAGTGATAAATTAAGAAGATTGACTACAGAACTAACTACCAGAAATGTGCCTAATTTAGGAAATTTCAGCTCTCTACTATTTACTTCTTATCTAAATTAAAGTAAAATACCTTTCTGTGCTTTAACTGGTAATAAAACATTGGGAAAGAAAAGTCTGCCTCCACCACTAGCTTATAAGACTGAACTAAATAATTACAAATCCAAGACAACATCTTTTCATGGGTGGGTAATTCCAATACACTAGAAAGATCTATGGCTTTGTTGACAAATGCATTGCATTACCTCTCAGCAAGATGATGGCATTTGTAGGATTAATGAAACAAGGAATCACTAAGGTTACGCAAAGCTTAAAAAGTCATGTAAGGAGAGAAAATCTAATTAGAAAATTATATATTTGGGTTTAATTTAAATTTAAAACCTAGAAATGGGCTAGGACATGAATGAAAAATTTCATTGTGATGTAACTCTCAAAAGTTGTGAACAGTCTTAACTTGGGAAAAATATGCTCAAGAATGCCTTCCAAATATTTCTAAAATGCCAAGGATGTAGCTCAGTGGCACAGCACCTTCCTGGCAAACACGAGGCCCTGGGTTCGATTCCTAGTACAAAAAAATCCAAATATTTCTAAAAAGTATTGAAGCAGATGTGATATGACTTTTAAAAGCACACATAAATCAAGACTTGCAACCCTTTATTCATCACCATTCCTGTCACAATTTCTGCGTCAACTTCAAGGAGGATTCGAATTATGTTGAGAAGGGAAATGTTGTCTCTTTCTAAAGACCTTTCCAGATAATTGCTGAAAACCCATCGAAAGTGACACTGAATAATCACTTTACCACACAGCCTAATCAGAGTTTTTCTTGGAATTAGATCAAATTAATACTTTGTTAAGACATTAAGTACTACTTTTTAATTTCATTTTTCAAACTTCTGTAAATTAAAAGAAATATGCTTTCAGAAAACTTAAAAATAACTTCAGGCAGATTATTATTATTATTATTTTATCTCCAGAAAAATCTATCTTGGATTTCCTTATCAGAGGCAGGATATGGGTGATGATCATACTCCCCTTCCTTCTCTGTGCCCATTAAAATATAATTTAATGTCTTTTTCCAATGTATGTAACTCCTTAAGATATTGAATGAATAATCAAGACATACACACACACTTTCCATTTGTCTAAAGTCCTAAATCACTTTCAGTACACTAACTCAGTGACATCTTATGCTACTGAGAGCCCTCTTTAACTGAGGTGCTACCTTAAGATGTTAGGGACAAAATTATAAACAAATAATAAAAAGAAACACAGATTTCATGGATTTTTCCACTGAAGCTGGGAAACACATACTACCCTTATACGAGAGTTATCAAATAAAGTATGTATCCATATAAATGAGTTAACAAATAAAATATTTTTAGTCAGTGTAATTGAGCAAATTTCTTGTTAGAGGTGAGATGTCAGTCACTTACCAAGAAAAAGTATATCTCACATAGGAACCAAGTCAAGTTCTAAGATATTATATTAGTTAGTGTTCCTCTGTAGAGACATTATCTCTGAAATCCAGTATTTAAAGGAGGAGAGACCTTACTTGGTTCAGAGGTTGAGAGGACACAGTTTGTGGTCAGCGGGCTCCATGGCAGAAACATCATGGCGGACGGGTGTGGCAGAGCAATGATCTTAGTTCACAGAGGTTGGAAAGCAGAACAAGGAAAACAAAAGCAGAGAGAAACGGGAGAGGGGCCAGATACAGACCTCGAAGTCCAGCCTCCACGACCAATCAGAAAACCCCAAAAGTGTGCTTTCCTAATACTCTCCACGGTTCCCAAGCCAATCAAGTTAGCAAAATTAAACTTAGCTGCCACAGATCCCTTAGATAAACAGGAAGGTTGATGTGACTGGAGGGTGCTGACCCCAGGGACAGACCGGAAGCACATGAGAATGAGGTTCGGGCATTGCTTTGCTGTGTAAGAAAGAAAAAGTTTTATTTATTTATTTGTTTATTTTCCTTCAAGTACTATGGGACACCAGGAGACTTTTTTGTTGGCAAGGATATATTTCACATTTTAAATGAAGACCCTGGACGTCTTGTGAAGAATGAACTAGTACAAGGCAAAAAATGGAAGCAGGAAAATCAATTAGGGGCATAGAGTAGTAGTCTAGGTAAGAAATGATGGTGACCTATAGTAGGCTGATGGAGGCAAAACTAGGCATTTGAGACTAAATTTGCAATTTATGTGAAGGTAGAGCAAATTGATGATGCTGATGGATAACACAAAAAATCTAACTCATGTCAGTCCATCACTTTTCCAAAACCTTAGCATAATTACCCTGAGGCCAGAAGCTGTATCAGAAGTTTCTTACATAACCTGGTGATGAGAACAGGATCAGTATGGAGTAAATATCAATATACCCTTATCCTCCGATGGCAAGTCATTTAACCTGTGTTTGAAATCTTAATGTAAAAGTAAGGTTACATTTTCTTATCTACCCTATGAATCTCAATTTTTTAAAAAATATCTGAAATACAAAAGTGTGTTCAATCTTTACCAAGTAACTTATACACATTTTCTTTCAACGCTCAGTCTTTTCCTTTCTCTTAAGAATCACAGAGGTTGCTAGGCAAAGATTTTAGCTAATAATCCCCTAGGTGACTGAAACCTACAAATACTCATTCAATAGAGGGATTTAAAATGCAGGAAAAATGCAGTTAAATTGGAAATATTCTGTCTTCTGAGTGAACAAATGACATACATGTTAGAAAGAATTATGAAAGTATATTTGATGAAGCCCATCAGAATCTTCATTGAGATTATACTCAATATGATATAATCAGATTCTTCTTTCATAACATCAAGTCTCCATAACTAGAAAAATCTTATCCCAGCAAAGTTCATTTATGGATCTTAAATGAGTTACATAGTCCTTAAATGATTCCTTCAACTATTTTGTCAAATATTTTCCTGATATAATTTGTTTAAGAAATTGTTTTGTTATTAAGCTTTTATTAAGGCGAATGTTTTGGTTATAAAAGAGAACTTTTCCATAAGCATTTTAAATTAAAATGACAACCTTTGGTTCACAGGTTACTTTTTGGGTTTGAATGTGTTTCTCATTGTTATGTATCTAATGAACATGATATTTTTGTTGTAACAGAAAAGTTGATGTATAATTGTTTTAATTGGTTTTGGGTCCATTCATGGCAGAGAGTTTAATATAACAAATAACTGTAGGGAAAAATTTTTAACATATTATTTTAGTTCTTTCATGTAAACAGTTGATGACAATATTCTTTAAAATATTAAAGGAAATTCGCAAGTATTGAGAAAGTCCTTTTTCTCCTATACAATAGACCAAAAGTATCTGGTAAAACAAAAAGGCATTAAGCATATAAATGTATGAATAATACTGACCACCCAGAGAGGCACAGGCTTCTTGGAGTAAGAAGGTCTGCTTCCTGTGTCTCTCACTCCTTTCCCTGGCCTGAGCTAGGTCATCTCTTGGTAGTCTAGGGCTCCTCCATGAATCTGAGGTCAAGCAGACAGGTGTCACAATGCCAGCTATCTCACTAAAAGGCGTTTTAGTGCAGAACTCGTATCCGTAGGACAGAGATAACAATACTTGCTGGTGGGGTTGATAAGTCCTGAATGTCATGTAAATAAAGTGTCAAACAGAAAAGGCACTCGGGGAAGGCTGGATTGCTAGACACATTTACTTCCCTTTTCAGAATTTAATTCTCCTAGTTTCCACATGGGGATCTATGAAATTCTAAGAAGTTGCCCTAACTCCAAAGGCAGAACACATGCTCTAATACTTGCTCCATATAAATCAGCAGTCTCTCTGTCTCTCTGTCTCTGTCTCTCTCTCTCTGTCTTTGTGTCTCTGTCTCCCTCTCTCTCTCTCTCACCTTTTTCAGAACTGTCCTAAGCCCAACCAATTTTAATGAACTTCAAAAATTTTTTTGGAGTTTGATGAGATTAAAGAGTCTCTTTCTCTTCGACTTAGAATGAAATGAGAAAGTAAGTAGGTCACCAAGAATTGCTGCTGGTCACTATCTGAGACACAGGAGCGTTCGGTCCCAATGAATCAACCTCTGATAGATCCACAAAAGGAAGAAAGAGTAAGAAACACTGCTTTAGGTGACAGCTTTGCACCCTGCATCAAATCTCATGTGAAGTGAGCCAGGCTATTTGTTTCAGTTGCGCTAGTCAGTAACTTATTTTGTTTTTGATTTGGGCAATTTAAGTCAGATTTGCGGTTCTTTGTACTCCAAAGCATCCTAATACAGTTATAGAAATCTGGACAATAACAAAACTCAAGAGGCCAGAACTCCAAAGAGGTCCCACAGGAATTGACTAGAAATTCTGCTAGCTATTTGTTCTTAAATTTGTAGATTCCAGATGCACTGGCAATGTGACATAAGAGCCAGATTCTCTTCTTAGTAAGAAATAAAATGTGCTTTGGCACACACATAAAAATTTTTACCTATGATTTCAGATAGTTTTGGAATGCTTATGAAGCCCTTTGGGATAACAGAATTTGTCATAAAGGAAAGTAATGTATTTGGTTCAGAAAAGTAGATGGATTCTAACATTGGAAGAACAAGCCTGGAGTCAGAACTGTGATGTTGGTTAGTGGGATACCATCTACGTTTGTCCGCCTTTTGAAGACTATTTCAATCCAATATCAAACAGGCTGAGCCTTGCTCTAAAACCATTTCCTCCAGTGTCTCTGCATCATACAACAAGCAACAGTCAAGTTAATGAACTTTAAAAACTGGTGGGAGCCAGGCATGGTGGCTCACGCCTGTAATCCCAGCACTCAGGAGGCTGAGACAGGAGGATTGTTATGAGTTCAAGACCAGCCTGGGCTACAAAGTAAGCTTAAGGCCAGCCTGAACAGCATAGTGAGACCCTGTCTCAAAAAGGCAAGGTCTAGGGAACTAGCTCAGTGGCCTAAGCGCCTGACTGGCAAGCGCGAGGTCATGAGTTCAATCCCTAGTGCCGCAAAAAACAAAACACAAACCAAAAAAAAAAAAACTAATGGGAAAAAAATTACTCAAGGAATTAAACTGTTCTCCACACATAATCCTCCACCAATACACTCATCCCCAACTGTGTGCTGACTTGATCACAGGAAAAAAAGGTAAAGGTTTCCTTTTAGCTTAAGTAAGAAAATGCATTACATATAGACAAATTCCCTTTGACTATAGCTTCTAAAGATAGGCTCTAAATATTGGAAAGCCTCATTAATGCTGACATCAGATTTCCATTCTGATTATATTAAAAATCCTCCTATCTGATGTTTGAGTTTAACTTTGCTTTACAACTTGTTATGACAGTTCCCTCTTTGGTTTTGCCTTTTGTCAGGTCGACTTGGTTGGATCCTCTGTATAGACTGAAAAAGCTTACCTGGATTTCTTCTTGAGGCTACCTGTAAAGCATACCCTTTACAGTAACAGAATGAATAACCTCACACTCAATTATACCTTTAGACCTGTAACTATGAGTGTAGTTATTAACCCCTATTCGGCTAACAACTAACCTCATTCTTTGAATTTGAAATTTCAATGGTTTTAGATGTTCACCCTGGTCAACCTTCTCTGAAACAAATGCTTCTTAAAGCAGTGCTCCTCAAACTTTAGCATGTACACTTGAACATCTTATTAAAGTATAGATTCTTGTTCAGTGGGTCTGCATTTCAAGTCCACTTCCCAGGTGGGATTCTGACTCTGCCATTCTACAGATCATATCCCAGTGCCAAAGACATGCAGGATTTGCTTGTCCATGCACCTACCTTCCTCACCAGGGGCCAGCAACAGATGCTTGCTAAGAGCTTGGCAACTTACTCTTACTACTGATGGGGATTACCTGGGGTGCTAATTAAGCAGTGAAGCATTCTGTTGTCTTACCTGTGAAAACTGAAAATGTAGGTACAATGCAAAGTGTGCATTTGCAATGATGGGTCCTAATGCACCTATTTGTATAGCAGCTAAAAACTTCGGAAATGAACCCCTTGCAAGCTGAATAACACCCAAGATCCAGATCCTCTCAATCATTTTCAGAGACCTATATTGGCACCTACAAGACACAGCTCCCATCGAACCTCTTAAATTGCATTATAACAATTCTCATTTTAATCTGTTTTCTCTGCAGTCACTGTTTCACTTCCACATAACATGAAATTTCTGAGTTTTGAGCAAACAAAATGCTAAAAACAAAAGGCTTGTATCTCAGTAAATGAGGGCATTGAGAGAGCTAAGAGATCTTCCAAGTGCCAAAATAGTAGAATTCAACTGGGTCTAAAGATAAAGGAAATAATACTAAAGGGTGTACTGTACTTAAAAGTTATATAATGTCCCACACCTAATTTCATATAGTATCTTTCAGTGATCTCAAAACACTATTAACTGGCATAACCTCATCTTCATAATAAAATTATGAGGTCAGAACCTACTAACAAATATAGATATTACAAGTGTAATTTTTCTTGAAAATCCACATTATGTTTTATTATTAGGAAGGAAATTAAATGGACTAAGTTTTCCCTCACATCCCCATCCAAAAATTTCTCTCTGTCTGTCTCTCTGTCTATGTCTCTCTCTGTCTCTCTCTATCTCTTTGTCTCTCTCTCTCTTTCACACACATGCACGCACACACACACACACACACACACACACACACACACACAATCTCCAACTCATAGGTCAAACCAGAAAGCTGCAACATGGCAAACTAAATTCATTGCATATCTCTACAGCTGTTGCTCACAGACAAAATAACACAGTGAGGACAACCTAATGCTGTTATGAAAATAGCTTCTCCAAACAAGACATATGAAAACATTTCAGTGAAAATTTTAAATACCTCCTCCAAACAGCTGTTTCTAATGGCTTCGCAGGACAGATTACGTATAAAAATAAATGAGGACATCATTTACCAGCACTACTAATTATCTGCAGTTTACATACATTATCACATTTAATCTGCATAGTGACTTTTAAGTATGATCATCCCAATGTCTTAGGTGAAACTGGAAGTTAAAAAAACGCAAAC
>RJWT010001680.1:0-46064 GCA_004365215.1 Cuniculus paca
AATGTGCTTTTGGTACTGAATGAAATTACCACACCAAAGGGGAAACACACACACACACACACACACACACACACACACACACACACAGCATGGGCATGCACTGGAAACACTGGTTCTTACTTCAGGGTTGATTTTCAGAGAAAGTGTCCTTCAGTCTGTACCGAAGAGAAAAGGCACCAACGTTGAAGTCCTTTGTGGGAATTGTAATATTTATGGCTTGTTTCTCAGCCAAGGGCAGGGAGAACATTCCTACATAAACACTTCTCTCATCTAGATGAAGAGAAGTGGCCGAGAATGAAGCTAACAAGCTTCCCATGACTTCACTGCCCTCCATTCGGTGACCTTCTGCAGCCCTGCCGGACACACCTTCACATTTCCTCCCAGCAGTCCAGAAACTCTGCACCAAGCCGCCTCCAGGAAAGCTTTACACTGCTGAGACAAATGCTGCTCTGAGGCCATGGCCAAGAACTTTCTGGGCACCATTAAGGAGGATAACCCAGGCTGGATCTAACCCGGTAGATTTTATTCAGAAAAATTAAACAGCTATCTATGAGCAATCCTTCCCTCCCTCTTTCCTTTTTCACTCCATTTTTCCTTCCTCCCTTTGTCTCTCATCCCTTCCTTCTCCTTCCTTCCTTCCTTCCTTCCTTCCTTCCTTCCTTCCTTCCTTCCTTCCTTCCTTCTTTTCTTTCCCTCCCACTTTCCTTCCTTCCCATAGTGTATGTGAGCTCCTTGAGGCCATAATTAAGACTTTCTTTCTTTAATCACAGTACTGAGCACCTAAAAGAGTGCTGGGCATGTTCAGTAAACACCGAGTGAATGAGTGAATGGATTCATCAGCTATCAGAAGAAAGCCCATTAGGCATAAAGCGAAACAGCTAGGTCCTAGGAACCAGATACAAAGGAGAGTGGATCCAAGAATGAAGTAGAAATGCTATGCCAGTGAGGTCTATGTGCTTTGATTTATTCAGAATTTTAGAATTTATTGGAGATGTTACTCTTATGCATCAAAAATACTAGGCTTGTGATTCTTGCCTCCACATTCCATCTGAGTGGGGTGATGCAGGTGACTGAACCCACCTGGAGCCTCAGTTCCTCGTTCCTAAATGCGATAACCCTTCTCCGTCCTGTCTGCCAGAGTTGTGAAGATCTATTGGTTTGATGTGTATGTGAAACACTATGCAATTAGGCTATTTTGCACTAAATAGAAGATAATACAAACAAAAACACTAATAATTGTAAGAGTAAAATTATTATGGTAGAAGTTCAAATAATATGCCATGGGTGTAGTTCGCACCATAATACTAATAATTGGATAAGTGCTGTCAATTCAATATTATTGTCTTCACATTCATAGATGAGGATACTTACTCACAAAAGCTAAGTGACTTGTCCAAGGTTACAAAGCTGATAAGTAGGTCAGATGGGGTGAATAGATCCCTTTCATTCAATTCTGTCTATCCCAAACTTAGAACATCAATTAACACAGAAACATATTTGACAAAAGGTGGTGGTGGTAATAACATTTTTATCATTTTATTTTCTGACATCCTTTTGGTTTCAAACTCAAACTGTACAAAAAGGTGTATTTTTTTTCCTACAGATTCTTGAAGGGCATACAGTGGATCCCCAGTCATAAATTAGGAGACAAAAAGCTTTTATGTCTCTTAAGTAATAAAATAACATTGAAATTATAGAAAACGCTTGCATCTTTGGTTCCAGGGGAAGAAGAACTGGACTCTTAGTTCAGTAAGCAGGCAGTCTGTTTCAAATTACACGACAGCCAGCAGGCTGTAGTCTGTCTGTCTTTGCTTCCTACACAGGGTATTTCATCAGAATAAAGGTGTCATGTTCTCCCAGGAGAAATGCAGCCTTGGAGGAGGACAGGGAAGATTAAGCATGTCTGTCTATGTGAGTGCAACACATTGTCAACATGTAACATGTTTTTGTGTTAAGTGGTAGGTTGCCCTTCTGACCTGGACTGGGGTCTTCCACGTGGAGTTGCAGATCGGTGCGGCTGTGGATGTTGGAGCTGGGAAGGATAAAACGTGTCCCCAGAAAGCCTGTAGGTTGTTTTTTTTAGGCCACTCAAGTTGAAAAAGGAACACTCCAAGCATACCTTTGTGGGGCGGAGGATAGGTTTCTGGAAGTGACAGTAATAGCTAGATTGAGTCAGCACTTGTACAGGTGGTTCTAGCAGAAAGCCGTGGAATTTGTGTCCAGATGTCCTCCATGTGCATCCCCTCCTCTTCTTCCTTCAGATTCTCTGAAATCATGCCTTCCCTCTGCTCACATTCCTTTAGCTGCTGTACATTGAATTCTTGGTCCCTGCTCTCTGACCCCTGTAAGGTTTATGACAGCATTTTATTTTATTTTATTTTATTTTATTTTATTTTATTTATTTGTTTGTTTATTTTTGCGGCACTGGGGATCAAACTCACAACCTCACACTTGCCAGGCAGGCGCTTAGGCCACGAGCTAAATCCCCAGCTCTTATGACAGCATTTTAGAAAAGACTCTCATTCATCCCCAGTTTCTGCCTATCTTTAGCTTCTCTCTGCCCAGCCATTTCTGTGGTGGTGCCTCCAGCCAGGGTTAATGAGTGCATGTGACCAGTGCGTTTCCTGTCGTTTCTTGGCGTGTGAGCGGCACTTCCAGAACATTCCTCCAGGACAGAGACTGATGGACTCTGCCCATCACTCACTGTAATCTTGGGCAAGTTTTGTTTTTCTGAACCTTGATCTTCTCATGAGCAAAATGGGAGTGTAATAGCTCTTACCCCATAGAGTTCTTTTAAGAATTAAATAGGCTAATATATCCAAAGCACACCTGTTTGAATGGTAACAATTATGTGAGTATTAGATTGAAAAGCAATGACAGCAAACATTCTCATCAAGCTGGGGGTATAGCTCAGGGGGCAGAACACATCCTCAACATGTGCACAGCCTTGCGTTCAATCCCCCGCATCAAAAAGTAAAAAACAAAATAAGTGGAAAAAAAAAACCCTTTAATGACTGACAATGGTTCTCATTCCTCTGGTCTGGTTAACCCACCGTGATTACACCTACGCATTTGTACGCCTGTGTATTTGCATATAGATACACAGTATATGCATTACAGTGTCAATGTTCAGCACTGTAATATCCATATGCTGTAGATGAAGGCATTGTCCTGTATAGATCTATATGTTTAAAGCTCAAATTACGAGCCAAGAGAAACTTTGCCATAAGTTATCAAAATTTAACCAGGGGAGCAGCACATGGTGAGATGTGATCATATTTATTCTCTAGGTTTTACCATGAGTTATAAATTGCTTCTAATATCAAGGAAGAACCAATACCACTTTCTAGGTCTTTTCACCTTTATGGGCAGCAGCCTTTGCAGCATAGACTTGTGGCTAATTTGATGAAAGATCAGTAAAACCCCAGTTCCTTTTCTAGCATTGCTTCCTACATGGGTGATTATATACAGTAATGTTGGATTTCTCGGTGCCTCCTACGATGTCTCAGACCCTGCACTAGGAACTTTCCATGCATTAGCCCATTTGATGATTATGGGAATCTGACTTGGGATCATCATCTCCTTTACTGTCTGAGAAGGCTTCAAAATGAGGTAGGGAGTCCTGCATGCAGCTGAATTCCAACCTACTTCCACCACTCCTACATGTCTAGGCTCTTTAACAATGAAATGCCCCCTAGGTCTGCCCACCACTCCTTGCCCAGCTGGCCTTTTCAGATAGGACTTCCTCTGATTCTTCTCTTCTTTGGAAAGAACATACCCTCCACACATCATTGAGGAGCATTGTAGACTGCACAGGCGATATTTTGAGAGACATAGAAAAGAGTCTACAAGCACATTATATAGCAAAATATTTAATAAAATCCCCCTTCAGATATTTTTACTCACTTCTCTCCAAATTCCATCTTTCCAACAACCGCTGAGGTTTTCCTTTCCCTCAGTATCCTGTCATTGTTAGAAGTTATTCAGTTCCCTAAAAACTTGCATGCATAGCTCAGAAAACAAAGCCAGAAAGCAAATGGAGCCATCTTCCTTAGAAGGAGGTGGAGTCTTAATTGCCAGTTGGGCAACACAAGCAACTTGACCACCCCAAGTTAGCAAATCAAACGTTCATTCCAATGGCTGGAATCTTATCCTTAGAAGGAGAACCATCATCAGACCATAGAAGCTTCTTTTTTTTCTCCCAGATATCAAGAAAAATAATATTTTCCATATGTTTACTTAATAGTGTTTTTGAGCACTTACTATGTGCTATGTCATGGAATTTATATTCTTACCACTTAGTAACTCTGTGTTATGCAACTTCCTAGGACCAGGTGAGGTATGCAAACTTCCAGGTGGGACACAGTGGAGATGAGACGGAAGGACTGTGGTTAGAAGCGTGGCCCTGACACCAGACCATATGGTTCAAATCTCAGCTCCTTCATTTTCTGTTTCTGAGGCCGTCAATTGACTATTTACTTCAGTTCTGTAAACCTCAAGATTTTCTTGTACTCGAACAGAGACCAGGATAGTCCCTCCCTCTCAGAACTTAAATGACCATAAAATATTTGTTGGGTGTTCAGGACAAAACTTGTCAGTGAATGTGAAGTGCTTTGTGAAAATTAGTTATCATCATGTCTAGCATCAGCTGCAGCAGCCTCTTCTTGATTTTGTTGGTAGCTCAATTTTCATGTCTGTGCCACTTCTTTCTTGGACTTTTTGTCTATAAATGGAGGGGAATAATAATTCTTTGTCATGTCCCGAGTAGTAAAAATGGCGATGAGAATAACCATACCTTGAAAATATAAAGAATCACACAGGAATAAAGGAGCAAACCGTTCTCATTTATCCTTAAAGGAATACAAGGAAGATCTGCCCCTGGGTCCTTGAAATTCAAAAGGGAAGTTTGCATTTAATTCCTCAGGCTGGTTTTTAAGCAACACATTTGAAACACAGCACAGCTGCTTTCCCCAGAGACAATCAATAACTGTCATTTGCCACATTTGCAGCCCACTTCCTTCAGAGAAAATGCTCACCGAATGTCATACAACAAACCATTTCCTAGTCTCAATGCTAAACAACAGCAACCCGCAGACGCCTTCTCCCTTTAGATGAGCTAAATATTTTCTTCCATAGCCTGGCAAACCCAGCTTCCCACCTCATTCTCAAAAGATTAACTCTTTCTCTTCAAGGGGGCTCACACATTCTGAGTTGGACCATGTGTTTTATTTATGTATGTGTGTTTGCTTGCTTACTTGTTTATTTATTTTGGCAGAACTGGATATTGAACCTAGGGCCTTTGCCCTGAGCTACATCCCCTGCCCTCTTTATTTTTTATTTTGCAACAAGGTCTGGCTAAGTTGCCCAGGCAGGACTCCAATTTGTGTTCTTCCTGCCTCAGCCTTCTACAATGGCTAGGATTACAGGCATATACTACTATGCCCAGCAACTACATATACTTTTCAAATGAAAACACAATAGGATTAAACAGAATTTTTCTTGGATCTTGGCTCTTAAGCACTCTCTCAAAGTCTCTTGTGACCACTCACCATTTGCCCTATGCGCCAAGGACCAGGATTCCAGAGAGCACAACTGTGTTCACAGATTACCGGAATCTTAGCCTCACTGTCTTGCCCCGGCTCAGGGTTTAGAGTTTGTGTAAAGACCTCAAGGATGCAACACCTTGAGCCCTGAGAAAATTTTTTCAGCAGGTCTTGAATTAGCTCCCCTTTGGTGCTTCTTGCCAGCGACTCTCTGACTTTGAGGCCTCATGCTTGTCATCAGGACATCAGACCCCTGCCTATTCCTCCCTGTCTTGTCTGCTTTAGGACCTCGGTCAGGGAGCTGCAGGCCTAGGTTTACATCCTGATGTAGATTTGTGAGCTGTGGTGCACTGGCAAGTGAGCTCTTGGCCTCTGTGAACCTGAAACTCCCTATCTGCCAAGTGACATTCCTGTAGTCACCCATGTGGGTGTTGATTTGATTCAATGAGATAAGGCAAGCACAAGTTAAACAACAGCTGGAACATGAGATGGTCTCCAGCAATAGTAATTGAAATTGAGTGCTTATCTGTTCCCCTAAAGCCTGACTCATTATAACTTTCATATCCTTCAGACACTTGTAGTGCTGGTCTTATCACCTAAACTTTCTTTGTTGTTATTTATGCTCCTTTAGTTGTGCATTTACCCATTACATTTGAAGACTGGAAGTGATTTGTGTCAACATTCTATGTCAGTTAAAATAGACGTAATGTGTTCTCAAGCCTTCTATGTTCATTTTTACTGGAAAAGTTAAATGCAAATGAGACATCTGGTTCTCATGTTCAATGAGTCCAGGCATTATTCACATCTTTGTCAAATAAAGCTGATGCAAAACCTCACGTAGCACATGTGCTGTTCCTTTGTAAGGGATCAAAGAAGATGAAAAAGGGACCAGAATGTGATGAAAATATTTTCTCAAGTCACACTAATTTGTGTTTGACTAGAAGTCAAGTTATTTGATTATTCTGAGCAATTATCTGTTGCATTTTCCGGTGTGTGTAACACTTGTTTTGATTCTTTGGGAAGTCCAAGAGCACCATGGGATAGACCCTGCTCCAAAGTTTAACATCACAACTCTACCTTTTTACAGAGAGAATATTGAATTACGGATTGAAAACTCCTAGGACTGAACTTTCTAGTTGGAATCAGGATTCTCAAATTCTGCCTATGACGATTAATTTAAGTTCCAATAAAATTCAAAGCACATTCATTAAATATGTATTACTATGAGACAAGGATGATCTGTGATGAGCAGAACTTAGTCCTTGCCATTAAGACATTTTCAGTTTATGTGACACATACGAGGTTAATCATAATACAGCGTGATCACGGCAAGCATCAGTGCTGTAGGTAGGAATTGAAAACGTGCACATACACATGGCAAGAGCTGGGGTGGATTTGAGTACCAGTTTCCTCCTCTAAACCTCCCGGTATTTTATCTGAAATTCCACGATGGCCCTTTTCCATTTTGACATCCTCCACAAATATTTGTAGAACCAACGAACAATTTCCTTACCTTTTCTAAATGCAGGAAGTTGTTATCTATAGCTCAATAGGCACAGCTCAATATCTGATCCTGCATGCTGTTAGCCAAGCTGCTAGCTGAGTGATAAAACCCCACAGAACCTTGAGAACTTACATTTTCATGTAATCCCTAAAGGCTTAAGAATTCTATGGAATTATCAAAGAAAGGAACCAACCTCTGGAATTTTAAACACAGCTGACCTAGCCTCACAGCATGCTGTGGGTCATTTGAAAGACCCCACTGCCAAATAGTCTTCCCAAATATTCATTTAAGAGCACTTTCCTTCTGTCCCTTGGTCCTGATCCCCTCTACGCTTCAGTTTACATCCCCAACTCCCCTGTTTACTCTGGCTTCTGTTTCTGCTTCTGACCCTCATCAGGTTTGTAGGCCTGCCCTATCACCCTAATTTTACCTGGCTCTCCACCTTTGCTCTTTCTGCCTCTTTGACATCAGTACTACAATGACTCCATATAAGAATCTCACCATGACCACTAATCCTGATTGGTCAACTTTGTTGGATTAGTAAAGCACACTCCTGGGTGTGTCTGAGTGAGTCACGGAGGTCTGTCCTTGGGTACTATATGTGGTCCATTGCCCTTTCTCTCCAGCCTTCCTCTCTGGCACTACTCCCCTGCTCTGTTTCCTGGTCACCACAAACTAAGCAGCTTTCCTCCACCACATGTGTCTAATCTACCATGGTGTTTCTGCTATGGGCCCAGTTTACCATGTACTGAACCCCCTTAAAGTGTGAGCCAAATTAAACTTTTTCTCCTTTGATGTGAGGTATTGTGTCTCAGCAATGAGAAGGTTGACTAATATACTACTACACTGCAAATTAGCTTCTTCTCTAAGAAACTCTGATGACCTGAGTAATTGCCTTGATTTTACACTAAGCAAGGAGAATTTGTACAAGCAAGGAAGAATGTGATCAAGGTGTTGGATTTCCAGCAAAGGCACTTCTCAACTGTGTCATCTTTGATATAATTCTTTACCTTTCTTTCTCTACTTTCCCAAGTTATAAAAATAGAAGTGACACCTCTTCCAGGTGCTTAAGAAAATGAAAATCAAGTGATGACATTCAACACATAATATTTCTCTCCTCTATCACCCCTCCCAGCCGTACCTGCAGTTTTTTTCATGGCCTTGACTTCAATATGGCAATTCTCCAATTAGGGTGATAGGGCAGAAAGATTAGGAAGGCCTCTTCCTAGGGAAATTTCAGGTTTATAAACCTTTGGTGCTTGTATGGGCTCATCAAAGCCTGCTTCCTGTTCATTCTCTATTGGTTCATCCCAGGAATTCTGGTGTTCTCCCAAGTCCAACAGAGGCCTATTATTTTACAGCTAACTTATTGATAGTTAAACATGGGCCAAATCCGGGTATCAATACTAATAGTGCCAAAATAATCAAGGTCAGTAGAAGAGGCATTTTAATATGTGATATCATTTCCAGTGGCATAAAACAGATGTTGTAGATGTCTTATTTCCAACTGTGCTTTAAGGATTTATGTGGCTTTTGTATATGCATATTTTTGCCTTAATAAACTGGATGTAAGTGGTTCCTTACCCTCATCTTCAGCCTCATTCTGTTGCTCTGATAAAGAGGACCATATAGTCCTCTTCCTTTGTTAATGCACTAGCACTGTAGGTGCATCAAGAGAGGAACAATTTGAAGAGATTGCTAGGGAAGACTAGGAGTGCATTCAAAGACATAGAATCAAAAGAATATGAAAAAGAAGCCCAAGTTTTCAACTGTGAAGTTTTATTCTCTACCCTCAAGAACAATGGCTAAATTAATATCCTTGCCCTTGATCCTTAAATGAGGTTTTTATCATCCAAGGTATTGGTCTATCAAATGTAGTAGTCTATATGTCTGTGCTTGCCTCTATCTTTATAGAGATGTGCACACTTCCATTGGAAGTTTGTGTATCTATGAAGTAGTTTTAGGTTGTGTGTATCATTGTATACGTGTGTGGTTATAGCTTGGTCTTTACTTTTTCTACAATTAAGTGCTTGGACAAGTGCTAGTAATCTTCTTGCAATAAAAGTTTTTGTGTTTGGACACATATCCTGAGTTTTGGATCTGCGAGGTGGGTCATCACTGAAAGAAAAGACAGGGTTGATTGCTCTTCAATCCAAGAGACAGAAGGGCCTCAAGTCAGTATGCTCTAAAATGGGAGGAGGGCGAGAAGGCCCATAAGGAGTCACCTTAATGAAAATTTTCCCTTTTGCCACATTCCACTGTCAACTGGAGTAGGAGAGATGGTTCACAGTCCCTCCAACAGCAGTAGTGCAGCTCAGCACCGAGGCCACAACCTGCAGAACCAGGCTGCCTCCTTCCTCACCTTGCCAGCCTGTCCCCTTACTTGCTACCTTGCATAAACCTGGGCTACAAGGACATCTAAGAGTGCTGTTATTAATGCTCGGAACCTAGGATGAAAAGTGGGAGATGTGGAGAGATTCAGGGATGCAAGTTAAGGAGTGCCTGTCCAAAGAATCTGAAGATTCCAGCTTGCATTATACTTAGAAGTTAAGCACAAGGAAAAACATCAGATCAGAGCAATTAGCAAAAAGATAGATACTGACCTCCAAGAAACAACAAATACAAAGAAGGGAAACAAGGCCATACCATTTTTGAAACAAAGGAGTGGCTATGTTAAATTTGTTGGTGGTGGTTTTATTGGAGTATCTCTCTGGGGTGTTTGTATGTGTCCTTTGGGTGCTTCCTTCTGCCACTACAAGGTGACTATTGTTTTGGGGCCTTTAATCAGTCCAAGGTCTCCCAAATTGGATCAGCTTCCTAGCTAGCTACTCCTTTTGCTGTACCCTCCAGGGACACAGGTGAGCCTCTCCTAACCATATATCTGCTAGACTTGTTTGTGGCTGACAGCTATAGTCTAGATTGAATTTAAGAAATGAGATTTTTGAAAGAAACTGTTACCTTTAATCAAAGGTTCTTGTTAAGTATCTATTTATATGAGAGCCCTGAAGGACAGATAAGGTCCATCAGTTTTGCCTATCTGATGACTGAATCTAGATGCTCCATGTGTAGATAAAGAACAGCAGGAGGCTTGATGACACTTTGAGTGTTGCATTCTTGGTCTACAGGAGGAGCCCAAAGGCCTGTGCTTTGATTTGTCTAAGCATCAGGATCTGAATGAGCTGCCACGTGAGCATGAGACAAGATTTCCTGATCCAACTGCTTTTGGGTTGAGTCAAAAGCCCCTTTGTTTCCCAATTATTTGAACACTTGTATCAGAGTAGCCAAAGCCACCAAACAAAGGAACTAAAAGAATTTAAAACAAATAAATGGTACCCATTTGGATACTGGTAATTTTGAGTTTGCCATTGTCATCCAAAGAATGATGGGAAGGGGATTAATGACATAGAGACTTGGGGCTTGCATTCTATCTTGTAGAGACTGTAACAGACCCCTCCAATTACCCCACTGATGGCCCATTTTCATCCCTCGTTGTGTAATAAGTGGTTATTATCTAGTTGGAAATCACACTCTGTAACATAGGCCTGAGATAACAGAGAACATTGATGGAGCAACACACTGTCAGAGAGGACTCTCTCCAGGGAAATTTGGGCTCCTTTTTGTCCACACTGTCATGCAACCTAGGTACAACAGAGCCAGAAGACCAACATTCCAGTCTATCTTGCTGATATACCCACGTTGAGTGACCTGTCTAAGATTGCTTCAAAAAACTGATGGCCTTGTTTCCATACCCTCTTTGCCTTTCTTTGCTCACTCAAAATGAATCTCCTCTTTGTCTCTAACATGGACTTTCACTGAAGCCAGGCTAATTTACCCAGCACCTTCACTGGGATACTTTTCATTTCTCCCTTGCTAACTGCATGCCTTTATAACTTGACACAGAGTCCACTTTTTGTAGCAAATACTTTCCCAAAATCCTGACTTAAACAAAATTCTGAT
The DNA here is from genome assembly GCA_004365215.1 of Cuniculus paca. NCBI lineage: Eukaryota > Metazoa > Chordata > Mammalia > Rodentia > Cuniculidae > Cuniculus > Cuniculus paca. The sequence goes on from RJWT010001680.1 coordinate 11,005, forward strand.
TGAGTGAGGAAGAAAGCAATGGAGTAGTGGTGATAAGTGTGATGACAGCAGGGCTCAGACAGGAATGAAGGCATAGAGAGATGTCAGGCTTTTCTAAAATTTCTTTTTCCACTCATGTTCACACCATCCAGTTTGCTGTATGCCTTTCATAGGAGAGGAAGTCCAGACTCAAAGAGGGATGTCTTCCCTAAGATTGAAAACTAGGAAATAATACCTAGAATTTGGAGTTTTCCCAGTGAAGTTTCCTATTCCCTGCTCATACAAGTATGAGAGACGATCACCTCCTCACACATTTCTCCAGGTTTTCACCAATAGAATCCCATCACCCTTCCAGAGCACCTCCACTGTCACTGCTAGTGCACTGGAGCCCTATTCCCTGACTTGGTGGCCTCCTAGATGACCTGTGGTGAGGAAGATTTGCCACTTTGGATAGTGGAGATGTCTGAACCTGGACAGAGGAGACTGGTGGTGTATTAGTTCCATCTGCTGACATCCTGACACAGGACAATGCACACCATGCAGGACCGACCACACAAGGTGTGCACTTGGAGACAGGCTTGGTAGTATCAAAGGGGTGAAGTGCCCTTGCTTCTGTGGGAGGATACTATTGGCTTACCTGAATAATGCCACAAGAAAACAGGAACCTACTACTCTACAATCATTGATCAGTTGGCTCTGTTCCTGGTCTATCTGATGAGGAGCACTGGTTGATTTAGTTAGGGGATCTTAACTGTGGAAACAGAGTGCAGAGAGGAACCTGCAATAGGACCATCTTAGGTCCTGCTGATTTCACCAGATGTCACAATGGAATACTGGGCTTCACTTTTAAGCCTTGCGTAGAGCCTTCCCAGGCACACCCATGTTCCCACCGAGGGGATGATGCCTCCCTTTCCTGTGTTCTACAGTTTGCTGAAGACTTACAAGAACAGACTTCAATATAACCCGATCTTTCATTTTTGATGTTTTGATACTCAGAATGCCTCCTCCCAAGGAAGATATCCACACTGGAACTCTGCTGACACACACTAGGATCCTTGGATGCTGGGATTTGGTTATGCTGAGCCCTTCTGTCTGCTGCTTCAGGCTTTCCACTTGGGTTCTCTCACGCTCCCAAGTAAACGGATGCATGGTGGGTCCTGCCCTGGAGCTTGCTCAGTGCTCACAGATGGCGCAGACCCCAGAAGTGGTCATGGTCTCAAACTGACTTCCCCAGCTCTGGCTCAGTGCATCTTCAGGGGCCAGAGGGGGAATTGTAAGAATCAGGAAAAGCAGCCGCTACTTAAGCTTTATGGTTATTTCTGCTCATGTCACTCCAGGCATTTCTGGTTGAATGCTGTCACTCACAGCACTCACACAAGGTCTGGAAGCTATTTGGAGTTCAAACGCACCCACAGTCTTCAAAGCAAAGCTGGAGGTAGTTCCTGGGTGGACAAAGGACAACAGAAAACACATCCATTTAAGGGGTTTGAAGGCTTCTCTGCAGTTTCTGGCTAAAAATTCACCAAAGAAAATTCATACGTGAGCCCAAACCCAGTTGGGTTAGGAACCAGGCTATTAGGAGAATATTTGGGGTACCCAGAAAGAGATTTGTTGAAGGTCATGAAAGCAATGTCTGAATGAGTGCTCTCTCAGCACTCAGCTGGCAAGGGCTTGGCCCTCTGAACTGCTCAGAATGCAAGAGGGATCCCTGGATGCAATTAACCCAGCGTCTTGTTACTCCTTGGTGTACACAGCAGACTTTGTGTGATGCTCAGATTTGGAGTTTCTGAACCAATAACAGAATAGATTCATTCGATTCTGCTTTTTATTTAACAATACCCTTCCCCTCCCCTTCCTTCCCTTCATATTTTCTCTTTCATGTTTCAACCCTTCACCTCTTTCCTTTCTTGTTTCTCTCCCTCTCTTTCCTCTTCACCTCAAGGCACCCTCATCTCTGATGGTTGATCCTATCAGAGCTCAGCTTCAGCAGAGATTGGCCAACATCATTTCATCTAGAATCTTGCCTCTTGGATGAGGGTCTGGTGGTGCCTCTTGATTGAGAGGGAAAAAAGCATTCCTCCCTGGTTCAAGACTCAGAGCCTTGAGTTGTTTCCAGGAGCAACTTTGCTCATCACTCAACTCTGCTCAGAACCTACACAGTCAAGAGTGATGCAGAGGAGCAGAAACCACTGGACAGATGCACTAAGGCCAAAGATAAGGAGAAGGAGGACACGGAGTGCAGAGAGGACAAGACCACCTGTGATCTGATCCTTACTTGGAACCCTGTGAGTCCTTGACTTTCTCTGAGCCTCAGAGTTTCATTTGTAGAAAAAATGCCTCTGGACTCAAAGGGAATCCCTGGCGCTGGAAAAACAAAACAAAACAGTGGACTCAAAGGGATTCTCCTATTCCTAAATTTTTGTTCTTTTTCATTTTGGCATTGCCTTAAAAATGACAGTTTGTATCCTCTACTCCCAGCCCATGTTCAATGTTATCTGCTTTGGAGAATGAATGGGCTATGGTACAGGGTCCCTAGTAGACTTCCTAACCTGAAGAGAGGAGCAACTTCTGCTCAGATATGACCCTGGAACTATGGGTCACTGATTCCACCCTATTTCCTTCCCCACTGTGCAGTGGCTCCCTCCTCAGTGTCCCACTTTTTATGGACACTTACCACTCACAGGCCTGGGAAATGCCGACCTCCTTCTTTCTCCAGAGCATGTGGGTTGGGGGGGCGAATCTTCCTTTTCGAAATTCAAAAGTAGGCTTGAGGTTAAAATAGTTAATGTACTAAAGGCAACATCAGAGGGAGGGAAAAGGGAATATTTCTAAATATGGGCCTGTGAGTATATCTGGGAGCCAATCTCAGATAAATTACACTCTGGACCTAGGTTGGTTTTGGACTAAATTTCCAAATCTGACAAGCTCTTCAGATTCTCCAAAGACTGGCTTGTTCCCAACTCTGAGGAAGCTAAAGTCTACCGTTAGCACAAGACTTCTGACACTCCCCAAATTTGGCATTGTGTTTACCAAAAATGGAGCCATCTAGTGGAGTGGTATGATGAACAGAAGCCAATCAAAGATCACCTCTTCTCCTGCTGAAAACCTTTCACCGTGGACTGTTCCCCCCAGACTCCAGTTCAGGTGCTAGTGGCTATAATCCTCCCATAGGATATGCTTCTTTATTCCACAGCCAGTTAAATCTCTGGAGACGGAGAACCGGATTCAGAAATTCATCTGGAGGAAGAATCATTAGTTGATTTTGTTTCCCTGTTTTTGGATCTGGTTTATGTCCCTATCCTTGCAGATGGTTTCCACTGCCCTGGCAGAAGCCAGACAGACCTACGTGAAGGGAGTCAGTTGTAGCCTTGGCCTTGACTCCACAGCTTTGGCTAGGAGCTGCCAACAGCTGTGGGAATTAGGGTGGGGCTTAGAAATGATGTCCATTCAGGGAAATAAAATTAAAAGTTCAGGCTAATGACCTGAACCGGACAATGAGTTGTTGGAAAAAGTGTTTGTGGACAGACAAAATGTGTTGTTGGAAGATACTGCTTCTCATTCATTCAATTATAAACTAGCCTAGGGATGTAGCTCAGTGAATACTTGCCTAGCAGGCATCATGCATGAAGCCTGGGTTGCATCTCAGAATAACAAACAAACAAACAAACAACCAAAAACAAAAAGAAAAAAAAACAAGAGGAAGTTGTATGGTATTTCAATTCCAGATACTTTCATTGATAATATCTGGAGAACACTGGCAATGAACCTCTCCGATATTTATCTTCTGTAACTCTTTATAAAATATATGCTTCATAAGTCATTACACAAAGAATTTAATGGAGAGGACCTAATTTAGCTTATTGTTATGCTTAAATATCTTTGGGATGGAAAAGAATTGTCTTCCCGTTGCTCTCCTGAATGCCTTATAACCATGACTGTTCCTGACCCTCTTGGAGTTTTGTTAATGAGTCCTGTTTTTCTTCCACAAGGAGAAAAAGAAGGCCAAGTGACTTCTTAGGACCAGATACTCTGAGTCCCTGTTAGAAATGGGCAACATTCTTCTATGTGTCCTACTTTGAACTTCAGGAAAGTGGAAACATGCTACACATAAATGTTTTCATCTGGATTCTCTATTCTAAAAGCCCTGTTAATGGTGCCAAGCAAAGAATTTCTGTTATAAAATGGAAACTGAGGTGAGTATAGGTAACTATTCTCACCTTGGGCATTAAAAAGGGCTTAGTGTTAGGAAAATCAACCCTGGGAGCACTAAAATGTAAGGAAGACCCCTAATGGCACATTTCTTTTACTGCTTTTTGCTGCTGCTTCAGTAACTTCCTGGTATTGCTGACACCCAGTACAATCAGTTTTTATCCTTCAAAGACACGAATCTGGGAACATCGCCCTGCCCCTGAGTGACTCCTCCCCAAGTCCTGAGCCAGATGGTCAGAGCACCACTTTACTACAGTGTGTGGAAATAGCAGGCTATAACCCAATCTTAGGGAGTCATGACAGGCCTGGTCTTATTACTCACCTCAGTTCATGTTGCTGCAGGGATAATTTTTCCATCTTGTCCAACTCAACTTCCTGTTTCATACCATCTACCACCCCTTCCAGTAACCTTTCTCTCCCTGCAAACTGGAAATCTCTCCTTTGCTCTTTCCCCACCCCTGAGTTATCAAAGACAAACAAAAGTCTACATAAATCTCAACCTCGTAGTGCTGTGTTCCTGAAAGACATGTCTCCCCTCAAATGAAATCATTCTTAGTTTGGCAATGTCTCTGGGTTTTGACCTCTAAACTTTCCACATCTAGGGTTTTCCTTTCAAGGCAAAGACCCCCAGTGGAGAAAAAAATCAAAAAACATACCTCCTAGTTGTTCATTCTTTCAGTTCTAGTCCTGCCCTCTCTATGTGTTTCATCAGAGGGTGTTATAAACTTTTGCTAGTAAATTCTCCAAATCTTCACATTTTCAACCCAACACACAAGTCACCAAATTATTTGCATGCCAGAGTTCACTTTTCCATATGATCTTTAAAATAAATGTGTGGCTATAGAAAATATAATTTAGTTTAAAATAGACACATATACACACATAGTTTTTCTTTCTCCACAAAGACACACGCACACACACACACACAAACACACACACACAAATGTTTTCATTGAATCCTCTATTTGAAAAGCTCTGTTAATAGTGCCAAGCACACAATTTCTGGGGAGACATTTACTTTTAAAACTTTTTATTTATTAGAACTGTCAAAGTAAGATATGTGTGCTGTAACAATCCAAAAATCATACATTGGTCTAAAGTCAAATGAATACTCTTACTTTTTCCTAACTTTCTCCTCTTATCTCACAGTTGTGAATTTCTATCTATAGGGCTAACATAGGACCACAGCATCTGCTGCTGCACTCTGCCCAGAGGCAACTCAGGAGGGGAAGGGGCAGCAGGACTTCTGTCACTACAGAGGAGAAGCAGCAGCAGCAGTGACAGAGCCCAGGGGTGAGATGCTAATAGATGTCAACCATCTGACTGGGTTGGCTAAGGGCATGGTGAGTGCTATCTCTGGAGATAAGGTTGAAATGTTTAGTCAGGAGAGTAGGAAACAGAAACAATGACCCAAGGAGGAAGAAGAACCACAAAGCAAAAATAAGGGGGAAACTCTTATAAGATTTCCTGTAAGTATCCAGCTTCCCAAGAAATGTCAAGAAGGCAAGGAAAGAGAAAGTAAAGCTTCTTCAAGGACAGAAATCTGAAGAAACACCTTCAAAGCATGACAAGATGGAAGCAATGAATTGCACTCTGGCAAAAGTGGACCAATGTCGTAACACTCCTCAAGGAAATAATTTACTTTGCTGAAAAGAGCCTGAATATGTTGGAAGGAATTTACTTAACAAGTTAAGATGAAAGAATCTCTTCTTTCTCTCAAACAACAAAGCCTGACAGAGTAGAACATAGGACTTGAAGAGATTGCCTTGAAGGGATACAGGACCATGTTGTTTCTCTCTCTCTCTCCCTCCCCTTTCCTCTCTGCATAGGAAGCTATAGGGAAAGTTTCTCCTCCCTAATATTAACATTGATCATCTTTGTGTTATATTTATAGTCTAGTGATATTAGGTTATTTTCTCCTTTAATTTATGGTAACATGTTTTATTTTAAAATAAAGAGTAAAGAATTTTGAAAAGGAGTCTCTGTCACAGACACATGTTATCTATCTATTCATATCTATAACTATATATGAACTGTAAACAATTTGCAAGAAAGAAAGTACTTAAAAAGTCATGTTTTTCCCTTCTTGGGAATAATAAAATTTACAGTAGGATTAAAATGGAAATAAATATTTGAAATGTAAGGTAACATAAGAACCACACCATGAAAGAAACATAAACAAGAAGGTAGGAATTTGGGGGAATGTATTTTCCCTCAGAAATTCTGTACAAGAAGCCACAAACTCCCCTTCTAAAACCCCAGGAGAAAGGAATTAGTCTATGTTTAGAAACTATTATTTCAGGAATTGGAAGATGTTCCATACACACGTTTTATCTAATTTTTACATGGAATCCCTGAGACAGACAGACATTCTTTATCTCCATTTTACAGACAAAAAAACTGAGATTAAACAGGTTAATTAACCTCAAAGACTTTGTTCTCCAGTTAGCAGCAAAGTCAGTTTGGGGGCACAGGACCTCCTGAGATGGTGGCCCTGGCTTTCACACACATCTCCAGAGGTTCACCCCAAAGAAGCCTAAGCAGATAATAAAAAGGAAGTTGGTTCATGACAGACATAAAGGTGTAGACATTGCTCCCATGCGAAATGGGGTTGGGGACACACATTCAGTTAGTGACTGAGAGCTGAATAAAAGAATCTTTTGTGAAGCCATAGCCATTCACTGGGAAAGGAAGAGTACACTGGGATAGTAACCTAGACCTAAAGGGATACCAGGCCAATCGTAGGACCAACAGCTTGATAAGTGGCTGAAAGATGCATCTGGATAACCAAGGGAACTTGTGAGCAGCTCTCAGGAATAATTTGCCATTTGAAGACAGTTTTTATTTTCCCTTAAGAAGTTCCATGGGAAAAGGCAAAGAAAGTCTCAGCATCAGTGTGTCTTTATTCAGTTACTGAACACATGTGGAAGAGCAGGAACGATGCTGTCCACACCTTCTCGTGCAGCGGCATGGAAATTTCCAGCACACACATGCTGCTGTAAGCAGACTGCCTAGGCTTCATGGAATAGACTCCAGGTGATGAGTCCTCAGACCCTTCTCCTGGCTGCCCGAACATTTGTCTTTCAGGCAAAAGCTCTTGAGTTTTCTCACTTTTAAATCATAAGAAGCTAAGCTACGAAAATTTTAAAATCATCTGACTCCAAAGGGCTCCTAACTATATTTTGTTGCTTACATTTGCTTTGCTGCAGAGGACACTAAGGCCTGACACTGAAGATTTGCAAAGTATTTTCTAAGGATAAAACCGGAGAGGACTGAGATGTTTCAATGACATGCCATTAAATCAGACTTGGCAGGCACTCCAATCTTTTCTTCCCCATTCCTCTGACTGATAAGGTGTGTTGTACTTTTCTTAACCTCAGTTTCCTCAGATCAGAAAATGGACATCATAATAACCTCCTCCCAAACATAACAACAAAAGTAAGTGAAGGTATATATGTTTTATAAACTAAAATACAATAAAATTCACTCTGTTACTACAGCCTGACTCTCCCCTCCTCCATTTGGGCCTCGGAGGCCAGCTTCTCCCAAGAAGTTTGCTTCTCATAGCTTCCTTTTTATTTATTTATTTCTTGCTTCATATTTTAAAAAAACGTTTTATTTTAGAACAGTTGATGATTACAGAAAAATCAGGTCAGTACCGAATTCCCACATAGCCCACCTGCTGCCTCATTAATATTTCTCTGAGTTGATCCCTTCCATCGTGAATGAACATGTGTCAGTACCTTAAACAGAAATAAATGTATTTTTCTCTTCCCATTTTCCTTCCATTATTATTTTGGCTTCCACTTCATGGCTAAACTATTCAAAGAACTATTTATCTTACTCATGGGCTCCTCTGTTTGCCCCTGTTGCTTCCGTAAAGCATTGAGTCAGAATTGCCAAAGTGCTCTGTGTTGTCCATATCGGTGTTCACCTCTGTATCTCATTCACCTGTCAACAGCATCTGAGTCAGTTTTCTCTCCCTCCTTCTTGGAAGTCTCTCTTCTGTTGACTTTTGTGATATCACACACCGTTCTCTCACCAGTTGTCGTTCAATCTATTGTGCCACCTGCTTCTTCTTGGCTTGTCCCCTCAAATGTTGGCATGTCTCTGGGCATGGTTAAGAGCTGCCTGGTTCCCGCTGTCTCCACTCAGTCCCTGAAAGATTTCATCCAGTTTCCTGATGTATATCCGTGCTCTGTCTAAAGAATGACTCCACGCTGGTATTTCCAGTCCTCCTCTCTACTTTGAGAATTGCAATTACATCTTCACTTGCTGAATTTACATCTTCACTTGCTGAATTCACATTTCCACTTGGATGCCTAATATTATTTAAAATTTCATAGAGTCAAAACAGAAAGAGATCCCTTACACTTTCTGTTCCTACCTATACCTTCTCCGGGGACCTATCACAGTGAATAGCACTGCCTGGTAGTTGTCCAAGCTAAGCGGCAGGCATTGTGCTTAAGTTTTGTTCCCCTCAATCACTTTCACAGCCAATCTACCAACATGTTCTTTCAACTTCAAGCAAGTACTCTCAGTCCATTCACATTTTTCATTCTCCAAATACACTGCTCTACTTTAAGTCACAACCTTAGGCTCCGAGTCCATGCACAAATCAGTGAATGAATGTACTCAGTCACAGAGATGGAGCGAGAAACAGATTTAACAACTTGTGATTATTTATATCAATTGAACAACTGAGAACTTTGATAGACCCATAGTATTGAAAACCTCACTCACTTATAGCTAAGTGGATATTTCTGTACATCCTGAGCATGCAACATTAAAAGAAGAAAGAGATGATTGTTAAAAACGTTCGGTTGACCAGTTTCAGAAATATTCAGCATCCTTGGATACTGATAGTTTTATAAGATGCCAGTACTATCCATCTACTTGGCATTATGGAAGTATTAACACTTGTGCATTGAACATCTGATCTATCCTGGGAACATTGTCCAATGTTTCTCTCAAATTATCTAACTTAAGTGTCCACTTTCAAGGCATCTCTGTTCCTCTTAGCAGATGAAATAGCTCAGGCATATAGGAATCAAGTAAGTTGCAAAAAGGGAAGTGGAAAATGGTGCATTTCGAAGTGCCTTTTCTTTCCATCACACACTGCAATTTTGAGAATTAAGACATATTATTTGGCTAATAATACCTGGGAGATGAGTAAGTAGATTGGATCTATTGTTCCAGTGATTCTAGCATTCTGCAAGTTACCTGTCTTTGGCTGAATCCAAGGTATCCCAAAAGTTAGCAAGATGAATCATTTTTTAGTAAGAAACTGGAATGACCACAAAAATATTCCAATACGAAGAGCTAAACAGAGAATTCTTCCACTCTTGTTCACTTTCCCAATCCCTATTTGCTGAATGCCTACTGTGTGCCAGGCACCCGTTAGATTCTGGGGGATACAGTTTAGTCAAAAGACAGGCACAGTGTCCTCAGGAGGCTGCTTTTTGGAAGGAAGAAGCCACATTGAATTTACGGCTTGTACCAACAGCTTCTGATTCTTTAACTGAAATTTGCTAAGGCTGTGACCTGGAGTGAGCCAAGCACTGGTGGATGAAAGAGTCTTCCAGAAAGCTCCATGGGGGTGCTGCCTGCCAGTGCATCAGTGATGGAACTAGGCAGCGGTATAGCCAGCCGGGCCACCTGGTGCTCAGTTTTCCTTCACTAGTTGAGGTTTACAAATATTTTCTGAACTTGGAAAGCATTTTCTTGGTACAGTGAAAGCTTATTACTTGCCTTTGTGAAATATTTAGGAAGTGGTATTGACAGATATGGGGACTCATCAGATGTGAAAGGGATGAAGAAACAGGAGTCAAAGATGATGTCCAGGCTTTGGTCTGAGCAACTGGACAGCAGGCAATGTCATTTACTAGAAAGCATTAAACAAAAGAGGAGCAGGACACCTTGTTTCGTCTCATCTTGTTTAGAATTATCATAAACTTGCTTTGGGATATGTTGAAATAGAGCTGACACTCACGAAGGAACATGTATAAGGCAGCAGAAGACACCAGATGGGATCCCAAAAAGATCTAGAAAAGAAGTCAGGAAATTGCCGACAAACAATAATAAAACCATGAGGCTGAAGAAATATGTATTCTGAGATGTATAACGTGAAATTCAGTAATCCATATAAAAAGAATAGTTTTGTTCTATTTAGACAAGACAATTTTAATTTTGTGGATGTGCTGTCTTTAACATCCCAATTTCTTCTCTTTGAAAGAGGAGAGAGAGAGAGAGAGAGAGAGAGAACAGATCTTTTGAAAATGGGAAGCAGAAATGCAAGAGATAGAGGGGAGGTGGAAGAGGAAGGGGATGTAAAAAGTTAGGATGTGTCATGTACATGTACCAACTACCCACGAGAAATATATTCATTATGTACCACAAACACATACTAATAATAAATAAATAAGAAAGAAATAAAGAAGGGAAAAAAAGACAAAATCCACACTAACTTCTTTTCTGATACTGTCTTTTTTTTTTGTACCAGGAATTGAACTCAGGGCCTTGCCCTTGCCAGGCAGGCGCTGTACCACTAAGCTATATTCTGGCCTTGTGACAGTGTCTCTAAACAAACTTTTCTTTTCAACAAGAAGTCATACAGTTGTTTTCCCCAAAGGAAGGAGACAGGCATGAAAATTGAACTACATTATAACAAGACAAGCCAATGTATTTCTCCTGCATTTAGAGCAATCTTGTTTCACCTCAGTTGTACCCCTGAGGCTGATTTAAGTAGCTTTGCACGATATGTACTCTGGCATGATCAAATCTTCGTTTTCTTTGAACTTCATGTTGCTTCAAAGGAAAGTTTTTCATTTTTTCATTTTCCTGTGGATATGGTGGAACACATACAGACTTTGAGACAAAAGATGTGTATGTTATTTAGTTATATTAGTTCTTTCAAAATGATATAACAATTGCCTTTTGGGCGCTTCGAGATGCAAATGTACACTGTGTGAGGTACGGTTGTGGCTGACAGGGTTAGTTACTGCAAAATAGATAAGCTCCCTCTTTCTCCACGCCAATAGAACCCCCAATTTTGCTCAGGACCCCCGTGTATCCAACTATCAGGTTGAATCATGTGGCATTGCCTCTTTGTTGGCTAAAAAATGTTCGATTCTTGGCGATGTCATGAGGTTCATTCGAAAACCAACAAATCTCTCTTCCTCATATTTCTTACAGGTAGGAATAGCGAATAGTTCTTGTGGTCAATGATATATAAGAAGGAGTGTGTGTGGAAGAGCCCTTTCTTAAACAAAATGGTACATGCTGTTTACCCTACCAGGAATAGACAGGATGCCTGGAGAAGCAACTGATGTCTTGCAGCTCTGAAAAAGCAAAAGAATGTGTTACAGAAGTGGTGCAAAGAGCTAGGAGAATTTCCTTGACAAATAAACCTCTTACTGGTTTAAGTCACAGGTCAGTTGGATTTTCTGTTGCTTTCAGTTGATTGAAATCATTAACACTGTACTCACCAGTTGCTATTTTCTCTTCGTTCAATAGCTCGATAGGTATTTTACTTCATTAAATTTCAAGATTACTGAGGCCCTAAGATAGGGCTTCCGCTCAATTCAGACACAAGTTCAAGCTACATGACTTACTAGTAGATCTCAGTGTGAAGCAGTCATTTGACAAAAGACCCTCACTCAGAACCATCACTAACATTTCTTGAGCACATTCTATGTTCCAGGCATCTTGCTAAGCCCTTTGCACACAAAATCTCTTTTAATCCTGACAGCAAGTCTATAGGAAAGTAATATTGATCAGCACTCATGCTCCATTAGGGAAGAAAAATTAGAAAGAAACCTTAAAACACTTGTTCAAACCACAAATAGTAAGTCCCTGACTCATAAACATTCTAGTTGCAAACTTTCGCATGTGTACTCTTTAAAATTCCCAGATGTTCTGTGTAAGACTCACTTTGTTGGATTATGAATGAAGTGGACTTAGGAATGGTTTCCTGGGATAGAACTCATTCATAAGTTGGGAACTTACTGTAGTTTCTAGAAGATTCAACCTGAACTGGAATTCAAATTGCTTCCTGGCCAGCGTGTGTTGCTGCTTGGGTTCATCTACCGGGCTGTGACCAGTCCTGCTGCAGGTCCCTCTGTCAATCCTGCTTCAGGTCCTTCTGCCTGCAGAGTTCTTCACTGGATTCCCCTATTCTTCCTTCCTCTATAACAGTGATGTCAAATAGAGCTTTCTGTAATGGCAGAAATGCTGTGCACGTGCCTCTTTAAACACAGTAGCTACTAGCCATGCCAGGTCACTGAGGACTGGAAGTGTAGCTAAATGCAATTAAGAAATGGATTTTAAATTTTATTTTCAGCAGTTTACAGTGAAAAGCCACATATGGCAAGTGGTTGTCATACTGAACTATGTGACACTTAAAAAAAAATAGCCATGATCAAATGATGCCCCTGCCAGGTCAGTTCTTAGGTGCCTGCTTTGCCAACTCTGTCCTTGGTAGTCTTGACATTTTTCAGGGCTGGTGGTTGTCCCCTACAGCCTTTGGTTATGGTGCTGATTAGAAGAGATGAAGTACTTCAGCGATATCCATATCCTTCTTCAAATGCAGTGTGTCCTGTGTGACCCTTACAGGAGTGGTAAAACATCAAAGTCACCATGAGATGATAGTAATAAACATGTGATGTTTATGTGGACTATGAACCTTGAGTTGAGTGATATTAATTTCTTGAGGTGATTGATATATCTAGGGTATGTAGATATTTAAAGGGATAGTAATGTGAAATAAAAACTGAATGGAAATCACAAATCCCTTAACATTTTTATATTTCAAAGCTTATATATTGTCTATGAATTTTCTACTTACAGCCAGGGTATTAAAGTCATCTTTATTTCATCACTGACTGATGGGTGGTTTCTGACACTACCAATTGCATTGCTGCATCAGGAAGCAATTGATCTAGTCAAGAAACTGATCAAAGAAAACAATTTCTTTATACTGCACTGGCAGTTTACAAACTTTCATTGGATGAGATTGCTGAGCAGAAACTATGATTCTTATTTTATTTTACTAAGGATGGGAAATTAGAACTGCTAGTGGTAAGGAACAGAAAATAGCACAAGGTAAGGAACTAGAACTATATTTTTGTTAGCTACTCTGAGCTAGTCATTTAACCTTACTCAGCTTGTCTCACTATACAGAAAAGCAATGATAAGGAAGATAAAATTTCTAACTCAACAAGTTTCTATTTTAAGATGATGATCCATGCTGGGATAGCAACAAAATGGGACATTTGAATAAGCTGTGGGATATTCCAGAAACTATTACAATAGTTCAACTAGATCAATTGATATGTAGAGCAAGAGAAGATCATGCAGCTCCTATGGCCATAAATTAATAGACTGAGACAGAGCCAACAAAACCACAGACACAACAGAAATACAGAAGTATACACACTGATTTCTGAAGTCTTGGCTCCCTGACTTTGACAAGGGTTAAAGAGTTGAAAGGATGTTTGAAGAAGGGAAAAGGATAATCACCCTGGAAAAAATGAAGATGAGGGGAGGGAAAGATTCAGGAAGGATTGATTAAAGAAAAGAAGAGCCACTGAAGAAAAACACAAGAAAAGATAATGTTACTTGCTGGTTTCTTCCTTAAGTATCTTTTGTCATGGTTCTGGACAACCATTAGTTCAGGCCAGTCTTCACCTGTCTGTATAATATTTTGGGCTTTATTCCCCAAGTATTTTTAAAATTTTTATTTTAGTAATGCATGTGTAGAGCATAATGTTTACATTGCTTGTGGGAAGCTGATGCATGTACTTAACACCCCTCAATTCACTTTTCATCTCCTATTCCTCCCCTCCTTTTCCCTTCCCTCCATGCACCACACAGACACACCCAGAAGTGCACCTTACTAATTCTTTAGCTGGCTCTCAACTCAATCGAGCTGACAAATGAGCATAACTATCACAACATCACTATACCAAAATGCCTTATATAGACTACTTATGAGGTAAAGAGACCTTTGCTTGGGTTCAAATTCTGAAGGTCCAAGTCCAGAATTGGACTGGTTTGGGCCTCTGGTAAGAGCAGTACAGCATGGCCGATTTGTGTATTAGGGTGAATGTTCATATCTCAAGCCCAGAAGAAGACAGAAACAGAACACAAGCTAGGGCCTGACAGATCCATTCAAGGGAATGCCTCCTAATAAGCCTAGGACAGTCCATAACGTGCCATCTTGTGAAGGTCCATGGATCCTCCATGTGCCACTCTACTAGGGAACAAACATTGACACACAGAATTTTGTGGGCACATACACCCACATGCATCCACATGATGGCAATTGGCAACTCTGTAAAAGGCCAGGTATTAAATATTTTCTGCTCTGCAGGCCAAATTTCTCTCTGACAACTACTCAACCCTGCCACTGTTATGGCTGATACATTGTGCTAACTTGAGCAGATTGGAAGTTTAACTAAGAGACTCAGTAAGGAGCCAGGGTTCTTACTTTGTAAATATCCTCATCCTGTGCAAGAAGAGGGCAAGGAGATTTGGTGAGTGTTACACTGGCCCTGGAGGTGGGGTGGCCTGTGCACAATATAAAGGAAAAAGAGAAGCCTGTTCTGCCCTCTTTTTCTCTGGCTTCTTTTGTGGGCTGCTGCCTTGAAGTGTTGCCCCGGTGCCACGCCACCATGCCTTGGAGCCAGCTGATTATAAACTGAAACCTCCACAAACTGTAAGCTAAATAAATGTTTCCTTCCTTCATTTGGGGTATGGGGCATTTTGTCCTAGCAATGAGAGAAAACCAAGACAGCCCCCAAGGAAAGAAAGCAGCCATAAACAATATATAAATAAATGGGGATCACAGTGTTCTAATAAAACTTGACTTACAAAACCAGGCAACTTTCTATGGGTCTTAGTCACTGATTACTGTTCACAATCACTTCCCTCATCCATCACCTTCATATTGTGCACTTAAGACCAATGAGAATACCTGCAGTTCCTACATTGTGCTTTACTCTCTCAACGTTGTGAATCTGCAAGTACTCGTCCCTCAGTTTAGGTCACCTTCTATCTTTTTGTTTAGTTAATGTCCATTCATCCTTGTGGTAGAATTTAAATTTCCTTAAGCAACCCTTAACAACACTTTATTCTCACTCATCCCACTATAATGCAGTTTACCTGTTTACATGTATAGTCTCTCACTCCTCACCTCTCCATGGGCTATTAGAGCAAAGGAACTATGTGTTGCTCATTTTTGTAATAACCCCAGTGCTCCTACCAAGGAATGGACACTAAAGTCCATTTCTCAGTGTAAGAATTTAATACCTATGGTATCCTTTGCTCTGTTGCTTAGCAACAGAATAAATCTGAAGAACTAACTCTGCTGGTTGTGTTTGAAAGAACATAGGCCATATTTTCAATAAATTCCAGTTCCTAGAAGTAAGGAGTTTGATATGAAGGCTCAGAACGGGGACACTGGGTTTAATTTTGAGCACATTTCTGAACTAGGCAGAGCCCTGAGAGAATCATATGACTTTGTGAAAAGCTACAGTCACTTAGATACTGCGAAGGACGCACAGAGTTGCTAGTTGCAGTAGAAGGATCTAAAATATGGACCTGTAAGTAAATGAACACTGGTAGTGTAACAAGGAGAGGTTACACCTGCCACATCATTTCCCAGAGACTTTCTCTGGTAGAGCCATTAACCAAAGAAATGCCAAGTAAATAACCTGGGTAGAAAATATAAGAGTGCAAAACTTTTCCAATATAGCAAACAAGGCCCTGGCAGAGTTTCTGTGCAAGGAGATTATGAATTCTGCTATGATGAATGTGAAAATTGCCCAGGAGATTGCCCTATGAAGAGCTGGGATAGCTAATGTTTTGTTAGATGACCAGCATTGCATCTTTTACTACCAATATTCCTAAAAAAAAAGTGGATGAAACAAGTTGTAATTTTATAAGTGATAAAAATGTGGCTCAGAGACCTTCAACAACTGCATGAAATTACACATCTCTGTTCTTTTCAATGAACTAGTAGGTACAGCATAGTGTAAATCTGGTTTCCAAGACAGAGAAATGAAAAAGAAATGAGCTAGGAATGCCTGACCAACTGGATAGGGAACATCTCTCTGAAAAAGAGAAGACAAGAGATGACATACTCACACTAAGCATCTAGTTTTTTTGTTCACCAGCATTCAAACCCCTGTCTGTTCATTTTCCTTCCTGAAGGCATTCCAGTTTCCTTTTGGAAAATCAGCTACGTCATTTCACATAGTCTTGTTGGGATTTTAAATATATAAGTCTTCCCTTTCCTTTATTGTATGGAAGCATAAGAGGTTATTTCTACCAAATCTTCTCAAAACCCCTGGTACCTGGTTTGGGAAATCAGACTTTGTCTGTTAGAATTTTAAAATTTTAGGTTATAGACATAGGCTGAAAAAATGGCTGTGGCTCACACCAATAAAATTAAGATAGTGGATAGGTCCTATCTTATTTCTAAACCTATTTACCCAGCTTTCCTATTGATTCTCTTCCCAGTGAAACCTCCATTCTTTGCCAATGTTGATTACTATTGCTAACTATAAAAATATGTAACTCATTTCCTCATTAACAAGGAAAAGAAGGCTGGGCCAGGTCATGCAAGTTTTTAATCCCAGGACTCAGGAGGTTGAGGCAGGAGGATCATGAGTTTGAGGCCAGCCTGGGCTACATACTCACTATGTAGCCCAGGCTGGCCTGGGCTATCTCAAAAATCATCTCAAAAATCATCCCCCATTCAAAACAAAACAAAACAAAACAAAACAAAACAAAACAAAACAAGAAAGAAGACCAGGATAAATAATACACAATTAATGTATCTCTACAGTAATAGCCGACTTAGGAACAACTCAAATATGTAGATTAAAGAGCCTGATTGAGTTCCAAGACTATACTAATGTCAACAGGATGACATATCTGATACAAACTTCCAAGTTTCCAGGATAAATAAAGAATCCTATAAACTTGTATAACCAAATTGTCCAGCTATAAACAAGTGAATAAAATGTGGACTGACATGAATTTTCTCCCCAGAGACATTAAAAAAAACCAAAAAATCTGAAAATTTAAAGACAAGCAGTTTTAGTTCAGGAATTACTCAGTTGTAACTCAGTCAACATACTTCCTAATTCTAGAAACAATGGAAAGGCATTTTTAGATATGTAAAACCTCAGAGAACATATCACTCAGGTTCTCCTGAGCACCATAATTCAGCTAATACCTGACTTTAAAGACCTCAATGCTGAGTGAATCAAGGTACAAAATCCAGCACAGAGAAATGTAACAAATATATATATATATATATATATATATATATATATACACTCACATATTACATTTATAAAACTACATACAAAATTATTTTATAAAAACATATATAGTTGGATTTCAGATTTTATTAAAAGGAGAAATATTGTGAGTTACAAATATCAACACATAAAAACTGGTAGATTAATAGTAACTAATATAAAAAGAGTAAACAATAGTAGGAATAGACAAAATCTGGATCAACAGAATGAATAACTTTGGCCATTGATTTAGCACACTGCGCTATCAGCAACGAAATACTTAGGTCTTTTCAAGTGAACGCAAAACATGTGCTAAACTGGGCAATATTCTGGGCCAAAGTAATAATCTCAATAAATCTCAAAGGATTGAAATTATATACAGTGTATTTTCTGACCATGTGGAATGAAGCTGTAAATCAGTAACATAAACAAGAATAATAGCAACAAATGAAAAGAAGTGTTTTTAAATGGTTGAAATTTAAACAATATATCTAAATACTTCCAATAAATAAATTACAGTCTAGCCATTTAAAAGGAAGTATATTGAAATGGAAAAATAAAATGTTACTACACTCAACATGGATAAATCTTACAGAAATAAAATTGAGTGCAATAAACAGACATGAAGAAAGATATATTGTCATATTTCTTTACATAAAATTCATAACTACTATGATGGTTCTGGAAGGTGGAACAGTGGTTACTTTTGTGGTGAAATTAATGAGAGGAGAGGGCAAAACGAAAGCCATTGGCTTCTGGGAATTATTTGCATTTTGAATTGAATGACAATGACAACGAGGATGTATTGACTTCCTGAAATTTCACCAAACTATATATTTAAGATTTGTATATTCTACTATATTGTAGTTAAATTAAAATATTTACAAAGTACTTCTCAATTCTAAAAATGTAGGTAGTTTACACAGAAATAGCTCAGGAAAAAGGAAGAAAACCTAAACTATAATAAGAGAGAGAGCTTAGAAAATAGCAAGAGAATTTTAAAAAACAGCTAGTAAAGATACAGAAATAAAAGCGAACGTATCAATTATGATAATACTGTGGAGGAGATTATACTGTTACAAAACCCCACATCCAACCACAGACTCTTGCATGAGGTTGAAAAAGCAAAAATAACTCTACCTTCAAGTGATAGGGTGAAAACAAAGCAAGACAGAAGTGTTAGAAATAAAGGATGTGAACATATATTATATGCAACGATAAAAAGATAACTTTGATATAAAAAATGTCATAGAAACATCAGACAAAAGTGATCATGAAGACACAATATCTTTGAAGTATTGGGCAATCTATCATGTTACCCCACTTATGGTTCTGAAAAAAGGAAAGATATTTTCCAGATAAATAGACACAACATATACTCATGTTTTCACTAGTTTAAGAACCTAAATACAAAAGGTGATCAAAGTATACAGTGAATGGTAAATTAAGAATTTTATTATAGTAAAAAACACATTATCATTAGGCCCTCACAAAATTCACCCCCTCTCATTTTAAATATACTTATCACGGCATTCTTGCCACTTTCTGAAAGTGGCAGTTCTGGAAGTCCTCTCTCATGAGTGCCTTTACAAGTTGTGATAAAAAAAAAAATACAGTGAATGCTGCTACGGCATACCATCCAATGGAAGGGCAGACTGGAAAAACATTGCAGTGTAGTCTAATCAACCTTACTCAATGGGTCTGGCACCAGGCAACTTCTGGCTCTTTCCCAAAGTCCAAATAACCATGAAGAATAAACATTATGAATTGATTCAGGATATGGAGGCAACCATGACAGCACAATTAAAGATACAAAAGAGGATTTCCAGAACTGTTTTAGAGAGTGGAAAGAATGATAGGATAAGTCTGCTTGAAGGGAGGGGGAATATTTTGAGGGAGATTAGTGGCAGTATGTTTTTAACTACTATAATTTTTTTAAAAAAATTAACATTTACCATAATATGATTGTTTCCACCTATTTAGCTTAGTGGTCACTGAACTAAATTTATGAGTACTAGTGCTTCTCATTTGTCTGTGTCGGGATACTTTGTCTATTGACTAGCCATTACGGCCATTTGTGTGAATCATTTTTACTGAATATTCATCCCTGAATCAACTTGAGAAGGATAGAAGGGAAAAAGATATTTCTGGTCTCAGTACTTCAACTTAAAGGTACACTTGATCTTAGCCAAAAGGCCGAGAAGCCATTCAACTTAAAGGTAAAAAGTGAGTTGAAATGAAAACAATAGTAAGAATACCTAATAATTTAATGTATAGTACACTTCATGAGTATGAAAGATACTTTTCAGCAACTCCATGAGACCTTCTCAACCTTCACATTCATACTCATCCTTTCCTCTATCCCAAGAACCTAGCTTTTAGGGACTTTTCTGATTCCCAAGGGATGTGGCCAATAGAGCATGTGATTTTAAGAGACTGGAAGAGGGAAGAGAGTGAGATCCGGGTGTGTATTTCCCCACTGCCATTCCTGGAAGCTACTTGGCTTAAATTCTTACATTCGCAAAAGCATAATTTGAAGCACTCTGACCATCACTTATTTAATCACTCAGTGTAAGTCAAATCTACAGACAGTAAGTGGCCCCCAGTACCTAGACGCACAAGTACCGTAAATGCTTATTTTCTCCCACCTTCATTATTCATCCCCTTTAGTAGAAGTTTTGGTAAGAAACTTCCCAAAGAGGAGGAATTATCTGATGCATTTTCTTTCTTATCAGGAGATGGATCCTCATGAATGTAGCTTCCCAAGAACTCATTGCTTACAGAGTAAAATATTTCCAATTTGCCTAGTGTTGGCTATGTTAATGAATGAATTAGAGACCCTTGAAAACATGTTTCTTCTTCATTGTTCAAAACCTGGTAAGAGAAAATATACAACTAAACCAACAGGAATAAAGGGGGTTAGAGTGTGCGTATGTGCTCAACTGGACAGAGTGCAATCATTTGGAAATTAAAAACAAAACAAAATATGAATCCAGAAGTCTGAGAGCTGAGAGGGAAGTCTGACCCGTTGATGTCACCGGTAGTCTACTCTCTCCTGGCGGGGAGGCCAGGGGAAGGCGGGGGCTGTGGAGGTGGAAGGAGCAGGCATTCTCCTTTGCATGAGAATCAGTCTGCTATGTGCAGGAGGAGGTCAATGAGAACAAAGGGATGTGTCTGAGCCACAGCCAAGGCCATTTCCCTGCAGAGACAGTTCCGCAATCCCAAAGAGAAGCCCTCGGAGAGTTTGAACCTCTGTCACCCTTCTGGGCTCCTCCTCCCGGAGCCAGGCTTTGTGTGGCCTCTCAAGCCCACCCACAGCAGTGGTGACGCCTTGCAGGCTTCCAGCTCATCTGTGTGCAGGAATGGGAGGGTCGGGCCACTGACACACACCAGCATCCTGCGGCGTATTATTTCCTGCCTGTCCTGGCTCCCCTCCAAGACTCAACATGACAGGTGGGTGAAGTTCACGAGAAAGCTCAGCAGTGGGCCAGTTTTCCAGGAATGCTGCTGCTAACTAGATTCACAAACCAAGCCAACTCCCCATAACTCTGGGCTGAATGAGGAGGCAGCATAGCGGGACAGTATTGAGGGCCCCCCTGCCACCCCGCCCCTTGCCTCCCCTTGGTCTCCAGTCTGAACTCTGTGTTTTTTTTTTTTCCATCTGGTAAAAGCAACTCCTTACTCAGTCTGCAGTGTTCCAAGACTTCCAAAACCCAGTGTGAGGAACAAAGGCAATGAACTCATGCCTTCATTTCCAAACCAATGACCCAAGCAAGGAAGGGAAGGAGCATGAAGGCCTCAACCTGCTCTACCAAGAAAAGTCTCAGGGTGATTCAGCAATCTGAAGTGGAGGAGATGGGGGAAAACAAACAAGATCACAGCGATCCAGAATGATTTAACCAAATTAAATTTAGAGAGAAAAATTATCATGACATTTGAAGAGTTCAGAGTTTATCAATGTGTCCAATCTTCCAATATACTTGCAACATTTTCCCCCCAAGTAAAACTGGAGTCACGGGGACAAATGGCCATGAAAATATTTCTTGAGCATTGCCTAAGGCTGAGCAGTTTAAAACAAACCACAAGCCATCATTGACTGTACGGTTCATTCAATAAGTATTTGCCGTATACTTAATCTGGGCTTTCCACTGTACTGAGATGGAAAGAAGAACTGGAGGGAAATCAGAAATAACTACAAGTCTCTGCCTTCCTGGAATGTATAGGCAAGCAAGAAAGACAGGCTTGCAAATGGAAATATTATGTAAGAACTTACTCATTAACAGTTGAGTTAGAGATGTATGTAACTAGGGTGGCAATGCCGAGAAAGGAGATAGGAAAAGAACTCAGGGTCTGGAAAGTGGGAGTTATAATCTTTCCAGTTCTGAATAAGCACATCTAGAAAGTGATACTAAGTTTTAAGGTAGTAAATCTGCTAATGGAATGGACAGTTGGACTGGTGATTGGGGACAAAAGGTCAATCCTAAACCAGTATCGATATGTTTTATCTTGGGATCTCACTGGACACTAAGTAATCACTACTACTTACTACTATAATCGCAAGCATTGACTGGATATGCATTTTTGGAAGTCCTTAGCATATTTCCAAGAGCCAGCATGGCTGTGGAAAGAGCTAGCTTCACGCTTCTCAAAGAGGTCCTAGAGATTTAGAGGGAAATTCTTTCAGGATAAGAATACGTTATCCAATATTCTAGCCAGCACTGAAATAGTTTACTTTCGTTACTCTCTCCATGGTTTAAGCATATCTTATCCATGTTTTACCGTTAACATACAGGAATGAGCCAGAAGAACCAACTGTCTCTCAACCCAAATCACTTCCATCTTATCCACAAGAGGGGAGAGCATGGCATCATGATTTGAGGCTAATAAATTCTCTTCCTACTTCTAGACACCCTTAGAAGGAGGGTAAGCAAAGGAGCTCAATTCTGCATACATGAAACACTCTCTCCTTGATTACAGGGCCTTTCAAGACCATGTTTTATGTAAGAAAATCCTTCACTTTTCTTATAAGGCTGTAGACCATATTATTGTTAATATTAATGTTTACTCTTGAGAGGGTAAGCATATGGACATGTGTGTTCAGGCACATCTGTGTGCCTTCAAATCAAAATCTATTTACCTAGAAACTAGGAAGAAAGAGAAAGCAACCAAATCTGGATGTCACACTGATAATACTTTATTAAAAATGATTATGGTTAAAGTACTAGAGTCCACCCTTGACTATCTTGCCAAAGTCCCTGTCACCTCCCTTACTCCCCCCACCCAGGCATCATTCTTTGGGGAGTAAATGGGACTTAGGAAAATTACTGTGAATTATTGTGCCCTTGCAATTCTGCTGTTGTAGTTGGAACAGAAATGGGGATACATCTAGGAAAAGGGTGGAGAATCCCAAAGGAGCAAGGTTATTTGTAATGCAAAGGCTTAATTCGAAAGCCAAAGGTTGCACTCTTCCAGAGAACAGTCATTTATGGAATGGTCCAGTGAGGACAGCTAGAGAATAGAGCCTACGTTCCTGAAGAGCTTCTCCCAAGATACCTGTTAAATTATCTTATTCTCTTACAACAATCATGTTTTAAGTTTGAAGTTGGTTTCTCCCTTGAAATTCCTCTCTCATTGTAATAACATTTCAGTAAGTTGTAAGAATTTCTGGGAATGGTATTGTAGGAGACAGGGCTTTCTCTTTTCCTGTGTTGACTGAGATCCTTGTTAGAGTAATAGTGTCATTTTGAGAAGGACAGTAGTTCAGACAATCTTGGTGGGAGTTAACCTGAGATCAAAGACCTTTTCCAAAAAGATTCCAGTCGGAGTGCAAGCTTAAAGTGAGCTGGATATTTGGATATAGGAGAAATTTTAATATAAAAAATATTCCAGTAGACCTGATACTCCCCAAAAGCTTCCACACTGCTAAGAAGATAAAGCATACATGCATAACTTCTTTTTTCCAACTGAAGGATCATTTGCCTATCTTGCCTTGCCCCAGTTTTCTTTCTCTATTGAACCTCTATCTTTTGGCACTGGGGATCAAACTCGTGACCTCATGCTTGCCAGGCAGGTGCTTAGGCCACTGAGCTAAATCCCCAGTCCTTGAACCTCTATCTTTAGAATGAGACCACTGTATAACCAGTTTCTAAGCCAGGAACTTGGGTACCATGTTGGATTCTTTCTTCTTTTTCCTCTTTCATAAATAATTAATCTCAAAGTCCTTTTGGTTTTTGTCTTTCTTAATGTTTGTAATATTTTAATTTGGTGTGGCTATAAATATGTTGGAGAAGACACAGAATGAGGAAGCCCCTGGACTTGGCAAGAAGGAAATCTTTAAAAGACATTGTTTATGATGGGGCAGTTTCAGTAGCTGTATTACAAAGAGGTGTATAATTCGAGGTGAGAATAAAATGATACACGTATGATGATTGACAGATATTGAACCCTAATCTTATTCAATACATGATCAAATTTTGACTAAAAACTAAATTATGTCTGTCCTAATGATTGAAATGAATACATACTCTCCCCATCCCACTGCTTTATTTCATAGTTTGTTTTTCCTAGCTAAATTTCATTCTGCTTTCAGAAAAAATAGGTATATGAAGTATACTTAAGGTATCATGTAAGCATATGAAATGAAAAGTTTTGAGAGAACATAAGAACACTAAGGAATGGCTAATGTCGTGTCGGGGTGGGAGGACAGTGCAAGTAAGAAGCAGAGTTGGAAGAGTGGAATCATATCTGACAAGGGCAGAAATGTGGGCTCTATTGCCTAGGCCACAGATGCAAAATCTTTGGATTATGCATCCATTAATAACAATTTCGTAGCCACTCCCCAAATATATATACACTTGTAAATTTTATAATGGATCTATATATGAAGTAATAATTGTTTTCATGTCATATTTAAGGAAGACAGTAGTAAAAAAGCACATGTTAGCACAGTAGGCCCTCTGCATCTATAGGTTCCATATCTGGGGGTTTAAGCAAATGTGGCTTAAAAATATTTTTTTTTCTATTTTAAAGAGAATAAAACAAAACAAAACAGAACAGAGCTAAACACAGCAAAGCATTTCAGGACAGAACACTGAAAGCAATACAGGTCTTCAAAACATAACAATAGGAGATTACCAATGGCTACCCTAGTGTCTCTTGTTTTCTTCAAAATGGTTGTTCATACATTCACACACAATAAACTCAAACAAAACAAAATAACATAAAACCAGATAAAACAAAAGAGTGAAAGCATTACAGGCCTTCAAATCAGACAATAAGAAATCAACAACAGTGGACCGGGAATCTAGCTCAGTGCCCTAAGCACCTGCCTGGCAAGCACAAGGTTGTGAGTTCAATCCCTGGTGCCGAAAAAAAGAAAATCAACAAAGGCTATCTTAATGTCCTTTGTTTTCTTCAAAAAAGCTGTTCCTATCTTCTCACATATTGCAATCAAATAGTAGAAAACAGACTTCAATAAAATCAAAGAATAAAAGCATTTAAAAATATTTTTAAAACTTTCCTGTGTACTAAACATGTAGACTTTTTCTTATAATTGTTTTCTAAACAATACAGTATGCCAACTATTTACGTTGCATCTACATTGTATTAGGTATTCAAAGTTATCTAGAGACAGATGATTTATAATACACAGGACAATGTGCGCTATTTTATATAAGGGAAGTGAGTACCTATAGACTGTTTTCCGTGGGGCATCTTAACAAGCTCTCCAGAGAGATGAGGGGCTAACTGTGTAGTGTTGTGCACACCAAAGAATGTCTCAATCTGGCCTGATTGGAATCCTTGATGAACATGAGGGCATACTTATTTTGTGGAACTCTACCTGCAGCATGGAACAGTGACTGGAATGGAATCCTTGAGCTTTCAAGTATGTAAAGCTCAGCAGGACGGCTTTCAGAATAATCATAGTCCCAAGGAGTCCACGGAGATGAACAATTATCATCATCACCTACTAACAATACAAAGAGACAACCAGACGTGTAGTGCCCCCAGATGGAAGTACCAGATATGTCACGCCATCTATGTATAGAACCTTGACCAAAAAAAGTAAATTAGAATCTTGCCAAGGTTGTACATTTAACAGGTGGTAAGGAAAAATAAATTATGTGATCATTAATAAATAATAAAATGACATAATAAGCTATGAAGTTCATTATAATATTAATGAAAGGAAATATAGGAATAAAAAAGACATAAAATGACACCACAAGGACGTAACTAGTGATATATAGACTATGGGAAATTCTGTAGGGCAAATAACCCCATTTCTTCAACAATTAAGGAACTGGGGAGGAAGAAGAAGGGTGACAGAGTAAAAGAAACAAGAGATACAACAGGTAATTCTCTTGAAAGGAATTATTTGGTGTTTGATTCAAGAAATTGTGAGAAAACTGCACAGAGAGATGATTACGGATATTGACAATATACTCTGTAGATAAAAAAAAAAAAAACTAGAAGGGAAGAGTTTGAATGTTTTCACCAAAAAGAAAAGGCAAATATTGGAGAATATAGATATGCTTACTCTCATTTGAACATTACACAATGTGTACATTATCAAAATATCACGTGATCCCTCAAAAATATGCAATGCTCAGGTATAGTTTACAAAGTAAATTTAAAAAATTGTGAGACTCTACGGGAAGTTTGAATACTGACTGTATATTTGATATAAAGGAAATGCTGATAATTTTAAAGGTATAATACTAGTGGTTAGATTTTAAATTTTGTGAATTAGAGATACTCATTGAAATATTTATAGATGAAGTGATATCTGACTACAAAATACTCAGAGATGAGGATATTACTCAAATAAGATTGCCCATGAGTTGATAAATGTTGAAGGTGATAGGTATGTGGTAATTTCTTATATTTTAGAAATATCTTGTGCTCAAAATTCTTCTAAGGACAGGTATTTTAAATTCAGATTGCTGGGTTTCACCTCTTAAAAATCTTGAGTCCACAGGTTTGAGATGGGACTGAAACCTGCATTTCTGTCACATGCCCTAGAGGACTCAGAATAAGATGACCCCTTAAACCTCATGTTGAAAAAATTAGAGTAGATATGCAACAACTGAGACTGAAGAAATGAAGTGAAAATGGCCAGTATCTTTCACAGGGAAGGCCGTTATGATAAATATGTGCCAGTTTTGTTTGATGGTTGTTTGCAATTACGCCAAGTCTTACTAGTGTTTGTATTTAAAAATCATTCAGTGTATAGTTACTAGGCCTATTTAATGACTTAGTCCCCCTTTTTTTATTAGATATTTTGAGTTCCCTAATATTTGCCTCTTAGACCAAAGTTAATTCCTTGATTAGATAATCACCCTTATGAATGCTTTCTTCACACTCACAATGGCAGAGGAGATGTTGCCAGGCCTTTCAGGAAGGGAAACACACCCCAGCTGTGACCCATTAAATTAGCATCAGCCCTCACTCAGACCCTTCCAGTAGGAAAAGATCTTATAACCTGGAAAGGGGAGGGAGCAGAGAGATGGCCTGTCCATCCCCAGGCTGTCAGGGCACATCACAAGGTAGGACACATGCTCCCCACCCTTTTTTTCCTTTCACATTGGAGATGTTTTCAACTGGAAAGCACCTTAGACCCTGGAGCTATGATATGTGAGGAAGACAGGGTTGGCTGAATTGTAAAGCAAACAGACTGAAAATGGAAAGGTCCTGCCGTAACTCTTCATAACATGGTCCCTCTCTGACCACTAACCTGCAGGTGGCCCTCCTCTTAAAGTTGGCAGAAAATGCAGCTGCTGGAGAGCTTTCCTGGGATTGCATACCTGCTTTCTGTCCATTCACAGCTCTGCTCTTTTGACAACAGCGGGAAAGCAGTCTTCCAGAAGAGACTTCTGCTTATGAGAGTTTCTGGGCCTCAGATCTGTCTGGAACCAGTTCAACTCAGGGCAGGCAAGTGGAGTGGCTAGGTTCCACCCATGCTTGGACACACCATGGCTGCAGTGTTTTACCTCTCCTGTGTAGTCCAAGGAGACCTCATTGTACCTCACCATAAGGTAATGTAATAACCACAGTGAGAGAGGACACTGTTTGTGTCCTGATTTGATAGATGAAGACCTTGAAATTTAAGCTCTCAGTGACATACCCAAGGTCCCTGAGCTCAGGATTGGAATTAGGATCCAGGCAATTTTGCTTTTGATTTTGTACATTGAACCCCCATTCGCCCAGAGATACTTCTTTATTTGTCTTGATGCAATCATCTTCCCCTTATATTCTATCTTTGTCCCTAAAGATAACCTACATTCCCACCAACATAGGCAGCAGGCATTTCTCTATGTTCTATCTATTTTTTAGTACTTCTTTTTATTCCTTTTTCTTTTCCTTTTCCTCTTCCTGAAGGAATTTTTTTCCCTTTAACCCAATTATACCAACTGAAATCCACCATCTGGTCCAATGTCATGTTTATCAAGAAGCCTTTCAGGATTCATTTCCCCACTCCCATCAAGAGGAGACATTTCCTACTCTGCACCCGCATCACACTTTGCTGATAACGTTTGTGGTCATTCATATTCGTTTCCTTTTCTTATATTTTTATTGTGGCACTATGACCATGCATTTATTTATTTGAAGGCTCCCATTTTGTGATTTAGTCTTGAGTCCAATAACTTAAGTTTGCTCATGCTCTGTATCTTGTAGGGGCTTCAAACATCTACTGAATTAAATATTCTAACCCAAAAACCTAAATATATGACTTCGTTTGCATTTATCAAGGTGCAATTGAGTGCAGCGAGACGTTTGATACTGCCAAGAAGTAATTCTGCAATTCATCATTACATAATTAAACTCCCAATTCCATAAGCATCATTGTAATTTGGTCTTTGCTACATCTGTACTTCCAAATACTGAACACATAGAAAACGAAATGCTGTATTTGCGTGTGTGTGTGTGTGTGTGTGTGTGTGTGTGTGTGTGTGTGTGTTTTCAACACCTTTCTTCTGCTTTACATAGATGAGAAATTAGGGACGAGCCACAGAGCTCCCTTGGGAAGCGAGAGTATCTGAATGCCCACTCCCTGCCTTCCTTGCCTTTGGACATTCCGGATTGGACTGGGTGTGTGAGGAGGGAAAGGGCAGCCCTCAGAGGAGATTAGCGATCCGTCCGAAGGATGAAGATCAAAGCACAGCCTTGGCAACCGCAGGAACCGGCAGAGGCTCTCTGATCTCAGTGCTCCGCGTACCCCGTAATCGCACACTGTGTTTTGCACCCTTTCCTGGGGTCAGCACCCTTCTCCATTTAGCTGTCTCCACTCCACCCTTGTTTCCCCACAGCTCCTCCTGTTCCTCCGGCAAGACTACAGGTCTGCTATTTATCTGCCTGTAACCCGCTGTCTAACCCTCGGCAGCACCACCAAGGAAATTTTTACAAAATGAACATAAAACTGATTTTTAGTATGAAAACTCAGCAGCAGTGTGCTTACACTTTTCTCAAACTATCTATTTAAGTGACTGATCCTAACTGATCTTCTAAATGCAGTAACTTATAATCAAGTCATAAACCTCAAAAAAAATCTGTTTAACATCTAGAGTCTACTCCAAAATAATCTGCTGGTAAATAGGAATTACAGGTAAAGTGAAAGATCAAACCCATACTGGCCAGAAGTGGATGATTATTGGAGCCAGTGACAAGTACCAGAGAGTATATGATACAGTTTTCTCTTATTTCAGGTATGAGCTTTGAAATTTTCCTTAATATTTTTTTTAACCTTTAAACATACTATTGTGTTCTCCAATTCTGCCTCCAAATAATTCTTGTGTGGTTAACTTTTCTGTTTTAGCATTTGAGATCACTTAATTTGATCCTCTGTGCCCTCTGCCTTCCTTCTTAACCCACTTACATCTTTCATTCTTTCTTCTTTTTTTTTTTTTTTTTTTTGGTACTGGCAGTCCAACTCAGAACCTTGCGCTTGCCAGGCAGGTGCTGTGCCACCGAGCCATCACCCTACCCCTACAATTACCTTTATCTTTTCCTGACTAGCTTAGTGACACTGGTGTCTACCTGTCTGGCGAATCTCAAGTAACATCCAAAGAGCACAGGAATCTTGGACCTTGTCAGACTGAATACTCAGACTCCTTTCGTAACCATTTAAAAATATGCCATGGTAGCTAGAGTTTCAAGACCAAGGATTTTATTGTCATTAGGGACTTCAAATACCACCACTGGACTACAAACAGAAACCAAATGGGGGCTCATCTGTGAAAGTCACTGTATTAGTTCATTTGTGCCCCACCTTTTTGTCTATCAGAAAAGCATCTATTAGTGAGTAATTACCAATTCTGGGGCATGAGAGTTTTCTGGTATTAAATATTTCCCAGTGTATCAACACACTGGACAACTATGTTGGATGTTGGGTGACTATGAATGACACAGTAAGGTGGCATTGCTGATCCTCTTTTTGGAGACTCAAACTGTACTCTTACCCTGGGAAGAAAACAAGCTCCAAACCCACATTTAAGACCCTCGGAGGAAAATGTGCCACTAAAGCTGTGTTTCACAGGTGTTTTGGCACTAGCAAGTCAGCCAGGGAATTTCTTAAGTCAAGAAGGCAGATGGACTTGCCATTTGATATCTAGAGCTTGGTCTGCACAAATCAAGTCCTGAAGAGTATTCTGCTCTGTGGGCAGTTTTCTGTGATACTGGTCTCTGGCAGGTGTCCCATGAAAAGTGCTCTTGGAAATTCACCTGAGCTGTTTCCTTTCTCTAACACTTGTCTGACTACACAGACAAAAGATTTCTTGGGGCCACAAAGATTTCTGCACACTGCAGAGTGCAAAGTAAATAAAAGAATAGCTTGACATGTTAGAACCTTGGACAGTGAAGAAAGATGGGCCAGAGTCTGAATTTATACCTGTTGACCGTTCCTCTCAAAGGTGCTCAGGAGAGGTACTTTTTTAATCCACCTGCTCAATTATTTCTCATGCTATGTATCTCGTCTTAATTGTCACTTGGGCAAAGGCTTTCTGTTGTAAGGGGACACCCTAGTATTTTTTAATGACCTTAGGCAAAGTGATTGACACTGGATCCTGGAGTCAGATGTTCCCAGTGACGCAACTTGTTCTCCCAGTGGCAGAAAAGCTTCCTGCCACGATTAAGTTAGAACTGTGAAAGTGCTAAAATGTGTTGTCAGCCTTCCTCTGATGCAAGTACTTTTATTATAGAGCCTAGCGCGAGGAGCGTAGCAACGTGAATCCTGTCTCCAAATACCTCTCCTCTCTGGACTAGGCACTCTACGCAGAAAGGCAATGTGTTCTTACATGCACTGAGAGCTTGAAATACTCAAAGTGACAGTCATGCCTTCACCAAACTTAACTTTTCTGGCTCTACTCACCACCTCCTGCCAGTTTTCTAATTTTTTTTTTTTGGAGGGGGGTGTTCATATAGCAACTGAAGTACGATTGGCAGGCTCCAGTGCTCAAACGCTCACCAAGAATTCTGGTCAAGCAACAAGGAGTGCTTCACTCTGTATTTGAACTTGAAATAGAAAACCACCTGCTTGCTTTTTCAATAAGAAGCTGAGATGGAGCAAAAGTATAATTTTATTGTTTTTGACATGGCCTACAGTTCCCAATGCAAATAGTTGAGAACCAGAGAGCAGTGGATGTCAGATATATTGCCATCCAATGTTTGAGGATCCACTCCATATTAAAACAACAGAAAGGACTTTGTCAACTCCCCTTCTCTTGGGGGATCTGCCCTGAGCCTACTGTTCCTGGATTCACAGGCAAAGGGTACTTTTAGGACTTGACTTCTTCATGAGTGGTTAGATAGGGAGTAGTCTCAATTATTACTGACTTATTAATTTATGGATGCTGTGTTGCAACTAGTGCAATAACTCCAAAACACACATAAGGCTATGGTTCATACATATTTCTAACTAAATTGGAAAGGATGGGGAAACCAATAGAGAGGTTATAGTCCCATTATTTTTATGCTTGATGTTTATAAATATTTATTCCAAGCTGCTGCAAACATTTTGTTCCCATTCTATCTTGATAGTAGAGGTGCTGCTATTAGCCAAATATACGTGGTTAATATTCAGAGTGGGAGATTGGCTCTGTGGGTTTGTACTGTTTCTGTGAAAGGTTTCTGCCTGAACTGTCTGAGCTAGGTTCATCTTAATTCAATTGCAATGCACATCTTTAACAATTTCCATTTCCATTGCTTACATGCACTTGGTCCATTATTTCTGCTCAGCAAATACTGAGCAAATGAGAGAAAGCATGGGAAAGAACTCCATGTGCGAAAGGAGCTACCTTGAATCAGCAATTCCCTAACATTGGGGCACACCAGGTGTGCTTAGAAGATGGTTATATTTAATGTCTTTTCAAGTACCTCTTCCCACCATCAACCCATAGTATCTTAAAATTCATTATAAGGATTCAAACAATATAGACATTTCTGAACAAAAATTATCTCCTTTTTCCTGAAGCAACACCCCATTGATGCAAGCACTCTTAACAATGCACCATATGTTTGTTGATATTTTTTCTTTGTTAAATAAACATACAACCTCTTAACTTGCTATATAAGAATGGCATTGTGTGGAAATATGAGTTACAACTTTACTTTTCACAGAAAATATTGCATCCTTCCCAATTAATGTTAATACCCCCAACCTGCTTCATTCACTTCGTTTCCTGCATAGCACCCATAATAGAACTGCATTGTTTGTGTGTGCTCATAAATGTTGGGAATTCAGAGATAGATATTCTTGTAGCATTGTTACATCTCTGTCTTTCGACAGTTTTTCAGAAGTATGATCATCTAAGTAAAAAGCATGCATGTTTAAATTTTAAGAAAACATGGCCATGTGATCTGATTGTCCGCTTTTACCAACGCTATATTTTTCATGCATTATTATAGTTTCCATGCGTTATTTCCACTGCTATATTTCCATTACTATAGTTTCCATGTGTTATGACGAGTCA
Organism: Cuniculus paca; assembly: GCA_004365215.1. Taxonomy (NCBI): domain Eukaryota; kingdom Metazoa; phylum Chordata; class Mammalia; order Rodentia; family Cuniculidae; genus Cuniculus; species Cuniculus paca. The sequence goes on from RJWT010001680.1 coordinate 43,469, forward strand.
ACTGAGAAATAAAATGGCATCATCTTGCAGGTATTAATTTGCTTTCCTGGGATATTTTGTTTGTATCTTAATAGAATCCTGAGTCCTACTTCAGCCCAACCAACCACGAATCTCTGGAGCCAACACCAGGGACTCCTGGTCTTTATTGAGCTCCGGGATGAATCTGACACAGCTGGTGCTTATGCTGCCATTTTAAAACCATCAGTCAAGATACTCTCTTGAGTTCTTTTGAGGTGTAAGCGTCTACTATTAAAAAAACAAAATCCCAAAGCCCCAAACAATCACAACAAGAAACCTCAAAAGCAGCAAGCATTGGTTAGTGTGTAATGTGCACTACCTCACTGCATGGTGCTGTTATACTTTCTACATGATTTAAAACTTTACTTATTCTAGATATTGTTGCACATCTCAATTCATCATTATAGGTATTTTTTTTAAATGCCTAGTCTCATAAGAAAGAACACAGCTGTAGATTCAAACAATGTCAGGACTTGTGGAAACATCCTTAACTACATGTCTCTAACTAAAGGACATGGGACTCCAAGGGTGGATATTCTATAGGAGTCTGCACTGCCTGGGGTAATGAAGCAGCTGCAAGAGGGAATGGAAAGAAGGATTTGCAGCCAGCAGAGCCAAGCATGAGTCTAAGTCTTATTTCTATCACACATAGATTATTTGATTCAAATTCATTTAACCTCACCAAATCTTGGTCTCTTCTTGTAAAAACAAGGGGAACATTTCATAAAGCTTCCTGGTAGGATTTATCCAGGCAATGCAAGTGTAAGTGTTATGTCTACCTTAAAGAACTGAAAGTGAGTCAGCTTGCCTGCTCCCAGGGAGTTGGGTAGAAACAAGATTATTTTCCGAGATAAGTAAATTTTTATATGACATGTGGAACATAGCTTCTGATTAAGAAAACAGAACATTGATGTTGCTCATGGATTTAGAAATACAGATTCCTGCCAGATATAGCCTAAAATGAATTTCTCCATCAAACTTTTTTTCTCTCTGCATTTGCAATCTCACTAATCACATAAAATAATTTTTATAAATATCCCACATAAACTAATTTTCCTGTAGTCCTCATAGTGCTATGTCACACAGACTGACTTAAAGCGTAGGCCAGCTATGCTCTAGAATAAACTTTGCAGTAGATATTTACAGTACCTCATAACCTGATAGGAATGCCAGACATTGACATAAGTACTTTTTATTAGTTAACTCAGTTAATACTTTATTCAACTCTGTGAGGCATACTACTATGATTCCCGTTTTATTAATGAAGAGACTGAGGAATAGAGAAATTGATTTATACAGAGAGTATGTGGTAAATGGTACTTTAACCATTGTGCCATAAAGTCTTCAGGAAGATAGTAGTTGATATGATGAGGAAAAATATTTTGATTATGACAATATTTTTCATTAATGACCCTAATGCTTATACATGGTATTATAGTTTGAGTCTGAATGTCTCCCCAAAGCCTCATGCAGTCATGGAGATGGGCTTCTAGAGTTTGTGAATGACTCATGGTCCAATGCTGGGATTATGAATGTAAGTGCTGCACCCAAGAGGGTGTGGCCTACATACAATATAAGGGACAGAAAGAGTCTTCTTCTCTCCATGCTCTTCCCTTTTTGCTCTTGTTGCTTTTGGTGTCTGCCACCATCATGAACTGTTGCCCCTCTGCCACACCATCCTGCCTTGAAGCCAGCTGAGTATGGGCTGAAACCTCCACAAACTGTGAGCTAAATAAACCTTTCCTTCCCTAATTTTGGGCATCAGGTATTTTGTCTCAGCAATGAGAGAAAAGTAACCAAGACACATGGAGATGCTGATGTTGAATGAGAACTCAAACATTTGAGTCTCTAGTCATCAGTTTGAACCCTATGGACTTGGAGTTATTCAACCCTCTTGCTTGGATAGAATTTTGCAACTGATAAATTTCCTTAGCAAGTTCTTTTGTTTTCATCTTGCAATGACCCAGAGAGGCGGAAAGGAAGGGAGACCAGCCCTCTCCATGGACTTGCACCCTTCACTCATGGTGTCCCCTTTGGAAACATCCCCGGTTGCTCTCCCTCAATTCACTTTCCCTTGATGAGTTCCTCTACGTGCTCTAGTGAAATTCTGAGATGGTGCCATTTTCGTTAGAATGAGAGAGTATCTTAGTAAGAGTGAATGTGGGGAATTTGTGGAGGCTGTCCTACGAAGGCCTGGCTGCTGATGGCACATGATCCAGTTTTCATCTCTAGGTCAATTTTGCTTTCTCAGAGTGGTTGTTGACCTCATTATTTACCTTTGACTCTCGACCCTATGTTGTTCATATTTGGGTCATTTATTCCAGAATCAAGTAATAGAAGGTTACTATGCACCCAGAAAGAATATGCATAGTAGGGAAGTGAGTGCGTTCTGACTTTCGAACTCAAGCCCTACTCTTTACTAGCGGTGGGATTGTGACATGTCAATTAGTTTGTTTAATATGTGACTCGATATTTTTATCTATAAAATGAAGACAATCATCCTGCTTATTTCACCAGAGTACTGGAAAATAGAATGAGATATTCCAAGCTCAGAGCATGATGCTTGTTTGGAGCATAA
>RJWT010001681.1:0-34822 GCA_004365215.1 Cuniculus paca
TCAGTAAAGATCCCCTTAAATACTTCACCAAGGATAACATTAACTACATTTTGGTTTTTATAGTTTTTTACCGTGTTCTTTAGACATTAGTTCATCAGTCTTTTGGTGCTTTCTCAGTTTCTGGCACAAAAGATGTCCACATCTCATCTCACATATTTCTTGTCCCACACCTGGACTCAGCCATTCTTCCAAGAAACCTTGATTCTGTTTAGTATTTCTATCAGTCTCTGCTATGCAACCAAATACCCTCAAACTTAGTATATTTAAAAACCACGCTTGTTTAGCTCCTCACTAGGGATTGGCCGGGTGACTCTCTAAGTCTAGGACAGCTTGGCTGGGCTTGGCTGAGCCCTCTCGTGTGCCTGTGAGAAGCACACAGGCCACCAGCTGGTGTGGGATGAACTCATTCTCGTGCAGGGCCAGGTTTGAACTTGATCAGTCATACATGACCTTGCCTTCTAAAGGGCTCCATGTTTGACTGAATGCTCTGCAATTACCCTTTTGAAATTCTTCTTTATTTTTTATTTAGGCACTGTGCATCTTCATTTTTCACTTCCCTATAATTTCTGTAACTGATCCTGTTCACCTGCCTGGCCTTTGGCAGGCCATGGCCACCAGGGGCAAATGGGCCACGTTCCTCACTTGGCAGCCAGTTAGCCTGGGATCTTCCACATGGCATCAGGAGAACAACCCTATGGAGCAAGTGCTTGAAACCTTCTGCTTGCATCACATTTGCTACTAGCCTAGTGTCCAGAGGAAATCAGGTGGCCAATCTTGAGATAAAGAGAGATGGATGCACCCCAGCGTGTGAATGAATACAAGAAGAATTATTGGGATTACTGCTGCAAATACTCTACCACAGGGTCAACAGATATTTAGAAATACTCATCTGCTCACTTGAAATGCTCATTGCTTCCAGACTGGCATTGTCTCCAAGCTTTTGAAGTAGTTTAAATAAGAAATATGTGTTTTTGAAAGAAAAATAATGAGTTTAAACTGTTGTGCTCATTTCAAATGCAGTATTACAGAGCCTTTATTTCTTTGATTCTACACTTCTTGTAGCTTTGTTGTGTGCAGAAAATCTCAATATTAACATAATTCCTATACTTGCTTGATCTTACACTTTAGCGTTTATTTCAGAGCAGTGTCATTCTGTTTAATGATGGTGAGATTACTGGATGAGTTATTTCTTCATAGCTCTATTTCCCCTTATATTTCAATAAAGAAGTCTCATCAAAATACTGGGTTCCAAAGTAATTTGGAGTAATTTTGTTTCTCATGTGATTATGTCACTAACTTGAAGTACAATTGGATTGTTTGATTTTCTTTCAATCTGTGTCACATGCTTTTTGCTCTTCTTGTTTTACTTTGATATTTAATTGAACATTTAATGAATAATTATGGATTTGCATGCACTTGTCAGAAATAACACAGAGAACAGCTGCATATACCCTGCTCAGGTACCTCAATGATAAGCTTTGTAAAACTATAGAAAAATATCACAACCATGTTGTCAACATTTACACAATCTGTGGTTCTTAGATTCCCTGAATTTTGCTTTTACTCATGTATATAAATGTGTATATATGTATTTAGCTCTAAACAATTTTATTATATGTGCCATCACCACCGTCAAGATACTGAACAGTCCCACAACACAAGGGCCCCTCTATTGATTCATTTCTGTTTTTTTGAATATGAAAAATAATCCCATAATTAAAAAGTTATCAACCTTGAGGTTAAATCAGAGCAATCTGGCTTCTGTCCATGTCTTCTTAACTCTTTTTCCTCATTGATAATCTTTTAGAAATTAGTTTTTGCTTTATTCTCCAAGTTTCTTTTTGAAAACATAAGCAAACACGTGTATCTATATTTCTCTCCTCTCACATAAGGAAACATAAGTGTTCCCTACTACTCGCCTTTTCTACTGGACAATGATATATTTCAGGAAAGGCGAGGATCTGCTATGTTAAAACAACACTGAAATCTCAGTAGTTTAATGAAACAAATTCATGTTCCATCTCACAGTCCATGTCCCTCTGGGACAGTGGTGTCTTTGCTGTTTCTCTGTGGTAGGAAGCCAATTGGTACCTGTGCCTGGTGCGGTTACAGTTGCAGAGCCCACAGTGACTTCTAAAGGGACCTGGCTACATTTCTGCTGACAGTGCATTGCCTAATGAAGATATCATGGCCATAGTAACTTCAGATGAGCAGGAAAAATGATTTTTTGATGTATTTTCCCTTGGTATATTTTCCAGCTTTCCCATGGCTGGGGCAAAATACCTGACACCCATAATTTAAAGGAGGAGAAGTTTATTTTGACTCACAATTTCAGGGAGTTTAGTCCAAGGAAGAAATGGCATAGTGAAAAGGCCTGGTGGAGAAAAGCTACTCATGTCATGGTGGCTAAGAAGCAGAGCGAGAAAGGAGGAGCTAAGGGCAAGAATATTCTCTCCCAGGTCACACCTCCATTGACCACCTCCAACCAGGCGCCACGTCCCAATAGCACATTCAGCTATGAATGCACTAATGAGTATAATGCCCCATGATCCAACCACCTTCCGAAAGCCCCACATCTGACCAAGAGACTTTTGGGGAACATTTTAGATCTAAACCATAATACTTGGGAGGAAAGCCAGAATATTTGTGAACAGTCATAACAAGGATCACAGCCCTCTTTTCCTTATGCTGAATATTTGGTTCAAACTCTTCCCTGCATACAAAATACATTTATCTTCTCCCAAGAATGCAAATATATTCATGGCATTAGTAGCTTCTACATCAGGTATGTGTCTCTACGTTGGATTTGGTGTGGTTTTCCTTATTTTTTATTTTTAAAAATTTTGTTGATGTATAATATAACATTTCTACAATTCTAAAATGTTGCTTTGTAGGTAGAAATCTTGAAGACATAGAAGTAGGCAGAGGGTTCATGAACAAAAACCAAACTGCACGGGAAATTCTTCAAAGAATCAACAACTGGGATCTCATTTTATTAAAAAGTTTTTGTACATCAAAAGAAATCAGCAACAGAGTGAAAAGAAAGCTGACAGAGTGGGAAAAAATTTTAGCCAACTGTCCCTCAGACAAAGGACTTTTATCTAGAACATATAAAGAATAGAAAAAAATCCGGCCCCCCAAATTCAAAGACCCAATCCAAAAATGGGCATCTGAGATGAACATGCATTTCTCAGATGAAAAAATACAAATGACACACAAGTATATGAAAAAATGTTCAACATCATTGGTCATTCAAGAAATGCAAATTAAAACACTGAGATTCCATCTCACTCCAGAAAGAATGGCCAGGATCAAGAAAACCACCAATAACAAATGCTGGAGAGTCTGTGGGGAAAAAGGAACCTTCTTCACTGTTGGTAGGAGTGTAGGTTGGTAGAACCATTGTGGAAATCAGTGTGGAGATTTCTCAAAAAACTAGGATTAGAGGTCCCATTAGACCCAGCTACTGCCCTTCTGGGTATTTTCCCAGAAGAATTAAAAATATTACACCACAGTGATATATGTGCACCCATGTTTATAGCAGCACAGTTTATAACAACTAAATCTTGGAGACAACCCAAATGCCCATAAACAGAATGGATAAAAAAAAGATGTGGTATTTTCATATAGTGGAATACTACTCAGCTATAAAGAAGGATAAACTTGAGGCTTTCCTAGGTAAATGGATGCAACTAGAGGCCATATTCATAAGTGAAATAAATCAAACTCATGTAACATCATATTGTCTCACTAGTGTAAGAAACTGAAACAGTAAATATGGTCCAAAATCTACAACAAATATTGTGAAAGGGAATGAAACTACTCAAAAGGAAAGAACAATTGAGATGGGAGAAAGGAGAAAGGGAAAAGAAAAATATGTGTACACACACACAATTATATTACTAATTTCTTGTAGTTCATTGAAAAGAATGGTTTGTGCTTATATTATTTGATCAATTTTGCATGACTATATCTTGTCATCTGAGCAACTACTTTGAAGGCAACAATATATATTATATTAACCATTGTTAATTTCCCATTATCCCATTTTGAAATTCTGTATCATTGTTTCTATTTTTTCTCTTTAAAATAAAAAAGTAAAATAAAGTGTTGCTTTGTATACCCTCCCAGACAATATCCACACCAGAAAGATAGCTATTATTCTGATTTCTATCCTGATAATAGCTTACCTGTTCTTGTACTTCATATGAATAGAATTATACTTGAGGTGTGATCTAAAAATACAGTAAATGTTTAATTTTTTAAATTTATCACAATAAAAGATACATTGTCTTTAATCCCCTTCAGTATACTTTCCCTCACTTAGAACACACGTATCCCATTGTTCTTGTCACTTTCTGAAGCAGTTCTTAAAGTCTTCTTTCACAAGTGTCTTTAGCTGTGCTGTTGTGGCTGCCTCAAGATCCTGAATGGATTCAGAATGTTTACTTCTCATAGTCATTTTGACTTCAGGAAAGAGCCAGCAGTCACACGGTGCTAGCTTCAGTGAATCAGGAGGATGAGGATTCACTGCCTTTCCTCCAGATGGCACTCAGCAGCAGCATTCACTGTATTTTTGTTCTCTCCTCATAAAGACACTCACTGAAGAGGACTTGCAGAACTGCTTCAGAAAGTGCAGGAATAATGGAATAAATGTGTTCAAAGAGAGGGAGAGTGTTTGAAGAAGATTAATTGTAATGTTATCTTTTACTATACTAAGTTTTTAAAAACCTAAACATTCACCATGTTTTTCGATCATCCTGCATACTCCATACTCTTACGTTTGACCTCTTTCAATCAACATTATGTCTATGAGATTCATTAGTCATTACATAATAGTAAGAGTTTCTTTCTTTATATTGTTGAGTATTATTCTAGTGTACAAACATCGCAATTTACTTAGTCATTCTCCTATTGATGGATATTTGAGTTGTTTTTTCTTTGGGGTTATCTTGGATAAAGGTGCTGTGAACATTGTTGTCTGTATCTTTTGATATATGCTCATTTCTTGTGGGTTTATATCTACAAGTGACATTGCTGAGCTGGTGGTAGCATAGGAGTATATTTTGTTTTCTATATTTATGTTTAGCTACTAAATAGTTTTCTGAAGTGGTTGTTATCCATTCGCATTTGATATGCTTTCCTTCATTCAAAGACTTTGAATCCAAAAGACAAGGTATCTATATCTGTTCCTCCAACTCCCCACACACACCCAGTGTATGATGGCTGGATGGAGTAGGATGATCACAAGAGACATTCCCATTGGACAGGAGATTAAAGGGAGGAGCACGGCGGTCTCCATGGGAACTAGGTCTGCTCTGCTCTCTGAGGTCCATTGTTTCTACAGTGCTCGGCACTAGTTTCTAGGAAACGGCTCCTCCCACTGTCATTCTTGACCCTATGTTGTCATATATTCTACTTCTGTATTACATTTCACCAGCCTCCATCCAGTTTCTGGTCATCTACTGCTGGTCCTCAGGAAACACCCCACCTCCCCTTTTTCTAATAGCAGTTCCCTACTGGAAGTACCTACTGATTCCTCTGTCAGAACACTGTGTTAAGATATGCAGCAAAGTTACCAAAATCTGTGATTTTGTACAATAAAGTTCTCCATTTTGCTTATTAAGTGCCCCTTGTCAGTCAGCTAGGAGATCTGTTTTGTATCTCTGTCATCCTGACTCTGAGATCTAAACTAATGGAGCAGCCACAATTTAGAACATTACCTCAGCAAAGGAAAAAAAAGAAAATAAATGAATCACCCTGACTCTTTACAACTCCATGCTAAAGGGATCCCCATTACTTCCACTCATATTTTATGGGCAAAAGAAAAAGTCAAGTGGGCAGATATGATATTGTGAAATATGTATATTTAGCCTCCCTCTCTTTTTCCTGGCATAGAGCACCTAAATCCTTGGACTCTCTAGAGAAGAGTGTCAGAGCCAGGCATGGTGGTGCAGGCCTATAACCCTAACACTCTGGGAGGCCAAGGCAGGAGGATTGAAAATTTGAGCACAGGCTGGGCAACTGAACAAAACCCTGTCTCAGTATTTTAAAAGGGCTGGAGATGTGACTCAATCCCTAGTACCAAAGAAATACATTATTTGCATGCTAAGGAAATGACTGGTGACTGGACTCTAGATAGCTGGAATGGGGCTGGTTAACAGACTTTCAGACATACCCCTTTACCTCCGGCAGAGCTAAAGGTTAAGTTAACACAAGTACTTAATGATGTCCCAGTCATGTCTGCCTAATGAAGTTCCATAAAAACTCAGGACAGGGATAGGGGAGAGGTTTCCAGAGAGCTGAACACAGCATGGTCCTTGCAGAAAGGTGCACCTGGCTGGACAGGCCCTGTGCATCACTTTCATCTCACCGTTCATCTCTATGCTATATAATTAATAGGAAAATGCAAAGAAGTGTTTCTGTGAGCCCTGGGAGCCACTCTAGCAAATTAATTGACTCCAAGGAAGAGGTCATCAGAACGCCAATTCATAGCCAGTTGGTCAGAATTACAGGTGACGACTTACAACTTACGACTGGGATCTGAAGCTGTCCCCAAGTAGATAGTGTCCACACTGAATTGAATTCAAGGGTGCCCAGCTGCTTCCACTGCAGAACTGTCTGGTATGGGGAAAACTCACACACATCTGGTGCTAGAAGCTTTGTACTGAGCGATGGAGAACATGGAGTAAGAAACACTTTGGTTTCATCCTGTCCTATAGCAGAGAGATGCTCCGTGGTGATATCTCCTGGAATTGTCTCCACAGCAGGGTGCAGAGATCACTTTCATTCTAGCTAAAGCTCCAGAGAGAGGGCAGGGCTCTGTGGACTGGACGTGATGTTCATCCAATCTGCGGCCTCACAATAGATGCCTGGCTGTTGGTATTCCTTAATATTATTAATAATGAGATGATGATTAACCTTGTGTATAAATCATTTTGCATTTTTGTTAGTGTAATTTTTGAACTCTTCTGTCAAATATTTTTATCTATTTTAATTAGTATTTTAGGCTTAATTTGATTTGATTGTATTTTCATGGCTTTGACTGATTGACTCACTTTCATAGTCAAATTGACACATTTTGATACACTTCTGTGCCTTTAACATTTCTTCTTTTTATTCTTTTTTGCTGTGTAATTTATTGTCTAGGTTGGATAAGCTATATTTCATTTATTTTCTCTTTTGAAGTAGCGTAGATGTTAGAAATCATGCCCTAAATCTTGAGTTTAAAACCACTTTCATTTTAAGAGTATGCAGTAAATAATAAACTTTTACATCAGGATAAAAACCATAACATTTGCTCATCTTTTAGATATAAATACCTTTAATTCTGTGATGCAATATGTATTAATTTTATTTGGAATTTATAGGTCTGGATTATTATCATAATATTCTCTTCTTTATGTCAACGATTCACTCCACAACATCATTTTTTCTTTTGCATTCAATGTGTTAATCATACCTACATGGTCATCTTTATGTAATACTAAAGGATTTCGAGTAGACTGTATCTTCTCTCTCTGATTTTTTGGTTTTGCCAGTCCGCCTGGATAGTATCTGACAGGGCTGTTGTTTTGCTTTCCTTTTCTTTTGCTTTGTATCTCCAAGAGGGAGCAGGGGAGTCATACTGAACTTTAGTTGCATGCGGATTCTCCGTTCTCCTCTGACCTCTTGGAGCATTTGCCATTCCCTCATGTTTCCCCTGTAAAGTCTGCCGCTGTCCTCCAGAACCCCCTCCTCACTCCTCTTTCTTCCTCATTCTTTGGACAATCTTTTTACATCCAGGACTCCAGCTATGATCCCTTATAAAGAGGACTCCAGTACCAGTGCTCCTAACCTCACACATCCTCTAGTACCCTGGGTCGATGTGCATGTGTGCGTGTGTATGTGTATTTGTGTTGGTTTTCCAAGTTGTCCTCTCCAGGACTTGGGGGATACTACAACTCTTAACATTTCATTCCTTCTTCAATCTGCTCTTGCTTTTGTTTTGCCTTCCTTTAAATCACTACCATCCTTCAAGGCACTCAAGTGAAAGTCTCTTGAAATCCTTTTAAATCCTCAAATCCTTCTTTATTATGTCTGGTCAGTTACTAAGTCCTTCGGGTCCCCTCTGGTGCTACGTTTCTTTTCCCAGAAGGAAGTTAACTCCACATTGCCTTACTCTTTCCCCAAAATACCCTCTCGGGTTGGGTTCATTCTCCCCACTCTTTCTCTATCCGGATTTTCAGTATCCGCAGTTCTGATTAAGACCTTCATGCACAAATATTTGCCCGCCTGGCACTTACTGGCTTACAAAGCTTGTGGCCTACTTGCATTTGAAATGCGCATTCAAGAAGCCATCCTGTCCACAAAGCCTTTCTTGATGCCATTCAGCTGAAGTGGTATTTACTATATACGAAGACTCTGTTTCTTGCAAATACACTTTTATTTTTGAATGATTTCAGAAAAGTTGAAAACTTTTCCCACATCCCTTTTACCAGTCTCCTTTACCAGTAACTATTACATTAGTACAGTGCAGGTGTTACAATGAAGTCAATATTGGCACCATATTATTAATTAAAGCCCACGCTTTTTTGGATTCCCCCAATTATGACAAACCTTATTTCTGTGTGCCAGAATATGATTTCGAATACACTTTCCATTTCATTGTCATGTCTTTTAGGCTTATTGATGGTTAATTTTATGTGACAAGTTAACTGGACCATGAAGTGCCCAGATAGTTGGTCAAACATTCTGGTTACTTCTGGGAGGGTGTTTATAAATGAGATTAATATTTAAGCCAGAAAACCAAGTAAAGCAAACTGCTCTCCATAATATGGGTGGGCCTTATCCAATCAGTTGAAGACCCGAATAGACCAAAAGCTTGGGTCTTACCCAAGGAAGAGATCGTTTCTCCTGCCTGATAGCTTTCAAACTGGGTCATGTTGCTTCTCTGGAGAAAACCAATACAGGCTTCTCCTGGCCAAGACAGCTCCTCAGACTTTCCTTGTTTCAAATGAACTTGATGACTACTGTGCCCCTCAGTCTGAGTTTGCCTCATTTATTTTCTTATGATTTGACTGTAACTGTGTCTTCGTGCCTTTCACCTCATAACAAGTGTACATGTTTTCAGTATGCATTGTCGTTGTTGCTGTCAGACTTCACCTCTCACCACAGCAGTTCCGCCAGCTTTCTCTACAGTAAACTTACTCCCCTCTTCCACATTCTACTCTTTAAAGACAAGTCACTAAGTAGAGGCATCCTCAAGAGGTGGGTACTTATTTCCCTCTTGTTTTAGTTACTTTTCTCATTGCTCAGACAAATACCCAACACCCAAAGTTAAAGGGGGAAAGGTTTATTTAGCTCACAGTTTGTAGAGGTTTCAGTCCAAAGTTGGCTGACTCCAAAGCAGGGTGGAACATGGTAAAGGGGCATCCCAGAGGCAAAACAGTTTGTGGCAGCACAAGACAGTAAAAGCAAGTAAGGGAGAGATAGACAAAACTTTCTGTGGATTATATTGTATGCAGGCTACCTGGCATAGGGCAGGTGTAGCACTCACACCCTTAATCCTAACTAAAACTTTGCCAAACAATCAGTGGACTGATTTACTCATCACACATCCTTAATACCAGCATCACACTCTAGATTCAGCCACCTCTGAAAAAGTCCTATGATGTCATGAGGCTTTGGGGGAGCATCTAGACATAATCCATGACACCTCTCCTTGAAAGGGGAAAAACATACACAGATTATTTGGAATTTTTTCCATATGTGAAATTTGTCTGTCATTCCTATTTATTTATTTATTTATTTATTTATTTATTTATTTCAACACACACACACACACACACACACACACACATATCAGAATAGAATGTTGGATGTTTATTTTGTATTATAATCTAATGCTATGTTTTGTTTTGTTTTGTCTTGTTTTCAACTCTCAAAGTTTTTCATTTTTGGCCATCGAGAACTAGTTCATTTCACCTTCTTATTCTATTACTTTTTAAAAATAGTATGCTATATTTTTTGCTTTATCTTTTTTAATATGCTCAACTAAATCTTACTATTAATCATTCATTCATTGTATTTACCTCTGTTCGGCAATGCTAAGTGCAAAATCTTGAATGTATCCACCCGTTCATTTCCACACTCAATGAAACAACTAGTATCTCCCACTAGGAGTCGTGTAGTATGGTGAGCACAGCACTGCAATAAAGAGCAAGAAATCCACAGTCTCTATGCTCTCACAGGTCTCATCACCTAATGGAGAGTTAAAGATATATGTTTCTGAGTAAGATTTTGACCATTCTTTTAAGATTATGGTACACATTGTATTAACTATTGTTGTTCTCTAATTATTTTATTATACAATTTGGCATTTTTTTCATACAGGTAAGGAGAATACTTTTTAAATTTTTCTTTATTAATATATACATATATTAAAACAAAATAAATAAAAATGTTCTAACAAAAAGAAAAAATACATGTATAGAAATACAAAGTGTAATAAAAAATACTGTGCATGTTTAAATATTTTTAAAAACTTTTTACAGCAAATAAAAGACATATTGGCATTAATCCCCCTCAGAAGCAGTTCTGGAAACCCTCCTTTGTGTCCTATGTTGCACTGTTCTGGCTGTCTGCATGTCCTGAATCTATTCAAATGTTTTCCTTTCATGGTCATTTTGACTTTGGGGAAGAGCTAGAAGTCACAAGATGCCAGATCTAGTGAATAAAGTGGGTGAGGTCACATATTGATGTTGTTACATGCTTGCCTTTTTGTTAGATGGCACTGAGCAATAGCATTCACCATATTTTTTATCACATTTCCTAAAGACACTCATGAAAGAGGACTTCCAGAACTGCTTTGGCAAGTGGCAAGAATGATGGAATAAGTGTGTTTGAAGGGATGGGGAGAATTTTGAAAGGAATTAATTGGCAGTGTGTCTTTTACAATAATAAATTTTCATTTAAACACCATATATTTCTATCACCTCTTTTATGTATTACTAGAAATTGTAATTAGTGCTATGATAGGAAATGAACTGAGTGTGAATTTAAAAAACCGATGGGGAATCTACTTTAGGAAAAGCTTCTGTGAAAATTGAGATAAATTGAGACTTGAAGGATGAGGGAGAGTTAGGTGGGCCACTAGCAGAAGAAAATTGCAAGCATAAGGCAGTATAGGTGTTCCAATATAATAAGGAGTTTGTTATTCTATTGGCTAGAATGAGTCACATGATCACCAAAAGGAGAGGAGTCTGGGAAATGTAGTTTTTCTAAGCTAGAAGAAAGAAGAAACCAGTGAATTAACACAGAGTACCATCTCTGCTGAATGTTTTACAATACCGTTTGTAGAAAGTTTTGAAGAACACCACTATAAGAAGATTTTTGAAATGCCTAAAGAATTATATTCTTTTCAAGTTGTCTTCTCCCTTTTCAGAGTGAGAGAGAACTGTTTCCCTTTAACCTTGAACATTTCCCCTGCAATTTTCTCTGGCATTTGGAAGGCTGCCAAGCCCCTCGTCATTTTTCACCAACCAGGCTTCCTGCAGAGTTTGTTCACAGTTTTCTCAAGGTCAGGCCTTTTACAGGAACACAAATGCAGTTATTGCTTTTAGAGGACACCATGAATCATCTCCATTAGCAAATATAGAATGCCCCATGGCCTTTGCAAATGATCCCACCATACCTGCTGCTGAGCCAAAGCAGGAAGGCCAGAGATTCTGAGTAACATTTTATAAGCAACCATCATTTTTTATCCCAGGCCTAATGGTGACACCTGCTAATTATGTCTAGGAAAGAAGAGTGGCATGCTTTCCTATTCTTTCTTTCCTCTTCTCTTCCTTTCTTCCTTCCTTCCTTCCTTCCTTCCTTCCTTCCTTCCTTCCTCTCTTTCCCTCTTTATTTCAATCCTCTTGCCTCAGCCTCCAAATGCTAGGATTACAGGTGTGCACTACCACACCAAGTTCAATTTATTTATTAATTTGGTTCATTATTTCACTTCTAGGGATTGAAATCCAGGGCCTGTGCATCATACCAAGTATTCTATCACTGAACTACTCCCACTGCCTCACTAACACTAAAGTAGTGACTTTAAAGTTGGAAGACATGAACTTTATATCTAATTTCTCCATCTATTGAGTGACATTGGACAAATTCTGGCTACTGAAAAATTTATTAAACACCTACTGTGGACCAAGTACATTAGGATGGAGGTTGTGAAGGTAAATTATGGGTATGAAAGAAGCTTGCTGCAATGCAATATGGGAAATGCTCTTCCTTTTCTCCCATGTATCTAGAGTTGCCCATGGAGAAAAGGGCTTCTGCCTCCTTGACCTAGTAGTCCTTCCCTACTTGAAGGACACTGCATTAGTCAGGGTTTTACTAGAGAAAACAGATATAATAGGAGATATACAAATGTATAAGAAATTAGAAGATTGGCTTACGATGACAATTACAAGAATTGGATGAGGACATGTGCAGAGGGTGTCGGCACGCTGGAGGCCAAAGAATTCAGTCCAGGGTTTGGAGTTTACCGCAGTGTCCTGTGCAAGTCTGCACCAGCAGGTTGATGGGTCTGTGATGGGAAGGCTAAAGGTTCTATGCTGGAAGGCTGAAGGATCCAAGGCAGAAGCTGAAGCCAGGAGACAACATCCAAGCCTAAGGCAAGGACTGGAGCTCCTCCAACAAACAGAACCTCATCTGACCTTCCTCCTTCCCTTTTATACCATCCAGGTAATGAGCCACCCTAGGGTAGGTCTTCTACACCCTAGAGTACAGAATTGCTAAGCTGATTTAGTTAAGCTTCTAAATGTCTCAGATTGAAACAATGTATCAACCACTACAGACACCACAGTCATTTTGGTAAATCTGTGTTTATTTTAAGTCAGATATCAACTTAAAATGTCCCCTAAACGTTTAGGAAGGTAACTGGATCATGGGGGCACTGTGTTCAGTGGTGAACTAACCCACTGATGAGTTCCATAAATGAATATGCTGTTGGGAAGTTGGTATTTATTGTAGGTGGATCCCTGGGTGTGTGACCTGGAAAGATGTATTCTAATCTCCCACCTTTCCCTTTCTTTCTCTGCTTCCTGGCTGCCATGGGTTGAGGACTTTTTCCTCCACCGTGCCCCTCCGATCTTCTATTTCTGTCTTGAAGCCAGCCAACCATAACTGAAACTACGAGCCAAAATAAACCCTTCTTCTCCTTTAAGTTTTGGATGTTGGGTATTGTGTGTCAGCTATGAGGAAGGTGACTAAGACTCCCTATATTGTCTTTAGTTAGTTTCAACGATTATCTGGGTTGTGTTCCATCTGTCCTGCTTTGCTTATTTCAACCCTCTTGAAGTGTTTTGAAGCAAATCCTATATATGCGCATTGTGGAGGACGTAAGTATTCAGTTTGCACCTGTAGAAGTCATGGACATGTTGCATGACACCTCAATATATCAGCAAACTTATTCTGGTAGTAACTGTTTTCGGCTTTCAAGCTCTGTGGTCTTTGTCAAAATCACTCAGTCTCTTCTATGATAGAAAATAGCCTCAGACAATGCATAAGCTAACAAGTATGACTGTGCCTCCTACTAACACTCATTTACTACAATAAGTAGCACACCACAGTTTGCCAAATATAATAACCAGTCTGGGATGAAATTTACCAGATTGCCTCAAAAGTATCTTTTCTACTATTTTTAAAACTTGAATCAGGATCCAAACAAATTTTTATGCAGTCTTTAAATGATTTAAAAATTTCTAACATCATAACAAGTATTTCAAGTGTGTGTTATTTCTGATATTGCCAGATATTATTCCTTGAAAACAAACTAATAAATTAAAAGTATGTATTTATTCCTGAGAAGTTAGAGAAGGGCCACAAGCAAACATGAAGACATAAATCCTTCATAATTCTTTCAGAAGAACTGTGGTTAATATTTTGGTGTGTATGCTTCTAAATATAGTTCTGTTAATACAGATTCATACATAAATATAAATCTAAATTAAAAATTAAAATTAACAGTGGAGCAGCTGTATGTATTACTTATTCTCTGCTATGGAGTGTTACATGTTATAGTGTAACACCTTATGTTATAACATAAGCATCTTTTACAACTCCTGTAATGATTCTGTGATTGGTTTGCTTTACTTATTCTGTTGATATCAGCTGGAGATGTAGCCACACTTTGCCGGCTGCCTTGATGTCCTCAGTCGATTCAAAATGTTTCCCTTTCATGGTCATTTTGACTTTAGGGTAGCATCAGAAGTCACACAGTGCCTGATCCTGTGAATAAGGTGGATGAGGATCACGATCATGTTTTTTGAACCTGCCTTTCCGTTGGGTGGCGCGTGAGGTAGCGGCGTTCACCATATTTTTGGTAAAGACACAATAGGTGACTTTCAGACCTACTTCAGAAAGTGGCAGAAGGATGAAACGAGTGTGCTCAAAGTGAGGGGGGAATTTTTTGAGTGTTATCAGTTGCAATGTTTCTTACTGTGATGATTTGTTAAATGTTAAACATGCACTGTATTTTCCAGTGACTCCTTGTAGAAACCCTAAGTGCAGCTCTCCACTTATCTCACAGAGCTCAATCTCATGACTGAAAGGAAAAAAAATCTCTTAAATAACAGTGATAGACAGTAGCTGGGCATTCAAACACATGGCTGACAGAAAAAAAGTCATCAGTATCCAGGCCTTAGAGACTCCAGATGCCCTCTTTACCATCTCCAATGTGTGCCACTCTGACAGGCGTTTCCATTCCAGGACCTTTTGTAGCTCAAGTTCTTCCTGTGGGCTGATTTCTGTCAACCACAGGACACTGTCTTCATTCTTCATCATTTTTAGTGCATATTCTTTGCAGAGGGCATGAAGTTCTCTAAACCACCAAGTGATTTAAGGGGGAAAGAGGAAGATGTACTGTCCTAAGTGTTATAGCTCCAGAGTTGTGATTCTCAGTCACTGATTGTGGCTGCTTGATGAGTTGTTTGCTGTCTCTGTTACCTTTTTTTTTTTCGTCACAGAGACCCAATGCTTGGCACCCACAACTTAATGGAGGAGAGGTTTATTTTTCAGTCCATGATTGGCTGGCTCCAACACAGACACAGGATGGCCCAGGAAAAGCTGGTTGAATTATGGAGGCCAGGCGGCAGGGAGAGAATGGAGGTGGAGAGGGAGATAGGAACCTTACAGGCCATGCCCCTAGTGACCTCCTCTCCTGACCAGGCTCCACCTCCTAACAACACATTCAGCCCTGAACTTAGCAGCGAATGACTCCACAGATCCAGGTAGTGGCTCCATGACTCAGCCGCCCTCCAGAAGCCCCACCTGTAGCAGAGAGAGTTTTGAAGAATAGTCTACCTAAGCCATGACTTTTGCTATTCTTTAGAATTTGCTATTCTTAGAGATTTACGTCTATCAAGAAGAATGTGTCAAATGTGACAGCAAGTAACTGAGAAAGCTGGTTGTGAAATGCTTTGCAGCTTTCCCCTCACTCTCCTGAAGCATTTGTTTTGGAAGGAGCTCACTGCTATGTCATGAGGACCTTGAAGACGCCCCATGCAATGGTCTATATGATGACAACTGAGGCCTTCTACCAACAGCCATGCCAGGGGACCACTTTGAAGGCCCCTTCTCCAGGCCCCATGGGGCCATCACCTGCTTGCGAGGGTCTCTTAGCCAGAGTCTCACAGCTGAGTGCTCCCAGATTCCTGACCTACTGACAGCTACAGGATGATAAATTTTATTGTGTTTGGCCCCTAAGTTTTGGATTAATGTGTAACGTAGCTGTAGATAACTAGAAGTATTTCTCAGGGAGAAAGGTAAAGAAAGAGGATGGGTCTGCACTGATTGGTCAGGTTAGGGGCTCAAAGGAGAGGGATATGGGGAGGAGGAGGCATCTCACTGACTGAACCTCACCCAAGCACTATCATAGCCAAGTTCAGGACTGAATCAGGGCAGCCTCTCCATTCCTTAGACTGCATATTCTTCACAAGCCCAGGAAGGGCAGATTCTTAGCAATAGTAGACTAAAGGTAGGTTAGACGATTTCACCCATGTTCTGAGCACACCTTTAATATAGATAGTACAATTAGGGCTATGGGATCACCCCTATACTCACTGGAACCTGAGAAATGCCCCAGGACCCAACCCCCTATCTCTTTCTCTCTCTCTCTGTCTCTCTCCCTTCCTTTCTACTCAATTTTCACCAAATTCTATTGGCTTTGCCTTCAGCATGTAGCATAAATCTAACCTTATTGTTTCCTCTCCATTATAGCCACCCATTATGTCTCCCCAGATTATTAAAACAGCTAATAACAATTTTCCTGGAGTCTATCCTTACCCCAATTGTCCATTCTCTTCATTGCAGCTAGAGTGACTTTTAAAATAGAAGTCAAATTGGGTACCCTCTGCTCAAAACTCTCTAATGCATACCAACTTTTTATGCTCATAGGGCCTTACATATACCTGCCCTTTTTCTGCCTATATTCCAACCACTTTCTCTGTTGCTCCTTGTGCTCAGATTTTGTGCTTGCTCCTCATTCAAGTCTCTGCTGCAGTTCACCTTCTCAGAGGGCTTTCCTGACCTTGTCACCTCAGCTATCTTTCCTGTCCCCACCAGCCCTGTGACCAGTCCAGCGCTCCTCCCTTCAAGTAAATGACAAGCTGTTTATTGGTGTCATCCTCCCCACCCTTTGCCTATCAGTGGCATGAAAGAAAGGATCTTATGTACTTGGTGTTATTCTCTTAAAGGAAGTACTTTGTGGATGTTTCTTGGCATATTCGAATTACCAGTCCATTATTCTTGTGCTTTATTTAGGCCATTATTCAGCAAAATAAGGGTTACTTGAACACAGGCAATGTAATTTTGCAGTCATGCAAGACATGAATCAGAGACCAACAGCAAGCAGCATATACAGTGTGGATGTGTGGGGTAAACAGATGGTTCACCCAGGACAGAGTGGAATGGCATGTAATCGCATCACACTATCAGAATGGTACAGCTATAAAACGTATTACTTATTTGTTTCAGGGATTATGTATTTAATATTTTCAGACTATAGTTCACTGTGGGTAACTGAAACCGCAGAAAATAAAACTGTGCATGGGGGGGACCACTGAGTGGTTTGTGGGTTGTCAATAAGGTAGAAATGTGTAGAATAAACTAAAGATAACACAACCAATAATTTCTCTATGCTGGCAGATGACACAGTACTATAAGAAAGGGAAAATGAAATCAAAGGGACCGTGTGTGTGGGTGTGTAAAGATAGAAAATAAAATGAAAAAGACATAATTTGTACAACTTAAATCTATGCCTCTATGTTTTACCTTCTAACTGTGGCCTTAGGGGATAAATCAAGATAATAAAAGCTGATAAATACTTTTATCTGTCCCACTGGCGAGGTGAAGGAAGATGGAAGAACACCTAAAAAGCAATCTCCCTGCCAGAGACTTCCTGTGACTTTTCATTTTGTTTTCTGGCATTCAGAGGCTCCAACACAATAACCAGTATCTGTGAGGTTGCAAAGGAAAAGGGCTCCTGGGGTCAGAAAACAACAATTAAAGCCTAGGCAAGGTCCTGGATAGCGTCTTTCCAAGTAGGGGATTTGGGAGAGCTCTGGGGGCTGTGGGCCTTTTGCACGGGCTCCTGTGCTCACGAGGCCACTATCTGGGGTGTGCTCCTCATCATCAGAGGAAGCAGTGAGTGTTGCTGGTTACTTTGCATTTGGGAGTTTTGATGGTGGGGGAGTTAACCAAGGTGGGAAGAAATTAGTCTCCTGTTTGGCAGATTCCTAGCAACATACTTCCCCTGAGATTCTATGTGAAGCAAGCAGACATCAGAGACCCCTAAGTTTGTTTGCTTGATTTTTGTCTTTTTTTGTTAAAGTGATATAGATGGGAAAAAAAATCACAGGGTCTGTACTCCAACAGATAACAATAGGCCTTACCCCCCCTCCAGACCACCAGAATGTATCTCATAGAGTCACTTTTGTCTCCAATGAGAAATAGGAGGCAAACGAATAGTAGAGATGATCTTTCAGGTCCCTTCAAATCGGGTGATTTCAAGTTTCTATGAATTCAGAAAAGTTACTCTATAAAACTGGCTTACATAAATAATTTCTATGACAGTATTTCTCCAGAGTTCCAAAGAGAAATAAAATATACATCAGTGTTCTTCTTGCTTTCCTGGGTGAAACTCACATTCAACAGCAACTGGGTTGATCCCAACTCCAGGAAACAGCCAAAGAAGAAAGCAGGGCTGGAATAATCCACAAACCAGAGTCCAGTCCCAAGGAACCAGGTAACAGCTAGGGCTCATGGGACCCCCTTTCACTGAAACAGCGACAGCAGAGACCAGGCTGCAAACGGGAGCTGCTCTTCTCATCACCAACCCGCGGGCACTGGCAGCCTGAGAAACTGGGCCCTGCCAGCAGAATGGCAACCCGAGTCCAGGTCCTGTCTCTTCACTTCCTCATTAGTTCAGTGCTGGTGAACAGATGGGTCAACTTCTCATCTGTCCAATGCGGACAAATGTACAAATGCACTTTGGTGGCTGCCCACTGCATAGCAGGGGCTCAGTAAAACACTAATTTTCTTGGCAACTTCTTCTCAGTCAATGCCATTTCTCTTCTTGTAATCTTTACTGAGATGCAGGAAGAAAAAAAAAAAAACCCTTACCATAAGCACCCTACAGCTTCACTCCACAGACTGATGAGATGAATTATCCCTCAAAAATTATAAAGGACGCTACTATTTGTATCATGAAAAGGTGCTCAAATGAAGATTTAAAGGAGACATCAGATAGAGGAATCAAGGGAATTTTGGAATGGTAACATTCAAATGTTGCCTTGCAGATGGAATGTCAAGCCCAAAAGCCAGCAGAGGAGGGCTGAGCTCAAGAGAGAGAAAGAACCGTGAAGGAGGTATGGAGAGTGGCAGGCACAAGCAGGTTCATAAAATATATAAAAGGGAGGCATGAGAGGTAAGTCGCAAAGCTAGGTCAAAACCAGATCATGAAGGGACTGTACTGCCAACTTAAAAGTTGGGCGTGGTTTCCATTTTTGGAAATGTACCTGTTGAAGTGTTGAACCAGAGAATGTGACATGATCAGAATATGATCAGAATAATGCATTAGGTCAGGCTGATGTGATGTTCCCACCCCATCCCCTCTCCATGCATGTTATTTCCCTTTCCCAAGCAGAAGTTAGCTGTAAATAACAACCCAAGTTTAAGGCAATCGTGGAGACAATTTTACTTGACTGTGTTTTCATTGATTCAATTAACAAACATCTAATGAAGACTCTATTACCAAGCATTTTATAGATGGCACTGGGAAATGGAAAAATAGAGGGAGTTACTACTTTTAGAGAACTCAGATCTGTAAGCTAGAAATGCAATGAAATGCTAAAGTTTTTATTTACAAGAAGTGATGGGACATGGTGGCCAAAAAAGTCATTAAATTTGTCCAATGTAATGGACAGTCCATCAGGAAACATTTAAAGAGGAAACCTTCACCAGCATTTTGGGAAACAAATACAAATGTATCAGACAGACCCTGAGCTGGGGGCAGGAGAGAAGAGGCATTTGGAAATGAGGGGTTGTGGAAGGATAAAACTAGTAAGTGGACAGAAGATATGAAGATGGGGATATCTCACCTTGTGTGAAAGACTTTGAGCTGTCTCTTCAAGACCAAAGGTGGGGCATTGGATGATCACATTTCTGGCATTGGAAGTGTGCAGAATGAGTGGAAAGGTCTAGGTTATAACAAGGGAGAGCAATTAATAGATTATTCTAATAGTCTGGCACATGACAAAACTTTAATTAAATTAAGAGTAACAGGAAGGGAAGAGAAGGGAAGGATATAAGAGATGTTATTGAATTAAGAGATACAGAATTAGGATAACCCTAACCCTAATTAGGGAGATAAATAGGAGTAAAGAGTAGGATAAAGGGAATAAAATAAATAACTATAATAAAACAAGGCATTACATAGACCATGGATATCAATGTGCCACAAAGGAGAAAAGTTGTTTATTAATTTCTCTGTGTCTGAGATCCAAAAGTGAAAGCTAAATAGAGAAGAAGAGCTATGCATGGTGGCAAATGTCTATGGTCCTAACACTGCTTTTAAGTCTTTTAGGAAGATGGGGAATAGCTGAGTCAAATGAAACCTCTAGTTTCAGCTTTTTGAGGAATCTTCATACTGATTTCCATATTTGTTGCACCAATTTACACTCCCACCAACAGTGAAAGAGGATTCCTTCTCCCCCACAGCCTTGTCAGCATTTGTTATTGGCGATTCCTTGATGATAAGCCATTCTTTCTGGAGTGAGATGGAGTGTTGTTTTAATTTGTATTTCTCAAATGACCAGTGTGTTGGCTACCTTTCTCTCATTGCTGAGACAAAATACCCAACACCCAAATTAGGGAAGGAAAGGTTTATTTCTTACAGTTTGGAGGTTTCAGTCCATACCCAGCTGGCTCCAAGGCAGGGTGACGTGACAGAGGGGGCAGCCATTCATGGTGGCCCACAAGCAGCAAAAGCAAAACAGCAGAAGAGCAGCAAAAGACAGAGAGCAAACATGCCTTCTTCCCTCCCTTATATAGTATTCAGGCTCCACCCCTAGACAGGTGCAGCACTCACACCGATAATCCCAGCGCTAAACCCAGCACTAAACCCAGTGCTAGGCAATGAACCAATTACAAATGATAGATTCAGCGGCCTCCATGACTGCATGAGGCTTGGGGCAGGGGGCCACCTAAACACAAACCATAACAACCAGTGATATTGAATATTTTTTCATATTTTTTTGCTATTTGTACTTCTATATCTAAGAAGTGTTCATTTGTTTCAGGTGCTCATTTTTGGATTGGGTCTTTGAATTTGGGGAGTCTGACTTTTCTGAGTTCTTTATATATTCTAGATATTAATTCTTTGTCTGAGGAATAGATGGTGTAATTTTTTTCCACTCTGTAGGTTGTATCGTCATTCTGTTGTTCAAAAGCTTTTTAATATGATGAGATCCCAATTGTTGATTAAAAGTAAAATCTTGACTTCTTTTTCTATCTTTTACCTCACACCTGAGAACATTCAAGATAGGGCTTATAACAAATGCCAATACAGTCTTAGTGGGAGATTTTTCTGCCTGACAGGATTTTGATCCACGCCACTACTATACCTTTAAAACAGGTAGATTAAACCATGTAACACAAATCTTGGGATTCATCAAGGTGAACCTCAGCATAAAGTTCTCCACCTGATCTTTCCATTCATGCTTTCTTCCCATCCCAATGCAAACCTAATCTCAAATTTCAGTTTCCATCTTTGATCTCATTTCATCTTTAAACCTCCAAGCATTTGATCTCAAATTTCTTTTATGGGCTATGAATTTTCTCACTGCTCTAGTTTCTCATTTTCCTCTTTCTCACATAGAAGCTCCTTGCTTCCAGCCACAGTTTGAGAGATTCACCCTTACCTTGAACAATCTGCCTAGCTACCAGCCTCCCTTCAGAAAGTCATCTATCCAAGTTGTTTGATAGAGGAGATTAGAAAAATCAGGTGCAGTACAGTAAATGATAGGCTTCAATCTCTAAGTCATGATTTGCCTTTGTAAGACCTAAAGTAAAATCATTATATCAGGGGTTTGAATGATTTCTACCTCCACAACTAAGATTTACAGGTGTGATTTGAAATGCCATTTTCCACCAAGAGCTTCAGATTTTTAAAAAGCATTCTAGTCAGAATCTGGTAGTGTTAGCTCAGGTAATGAGGTCAGATTCAGAGAATGTCTTTTGGAGGATGTAATATCATCATAATTCAAAATCATGCCTGGTAGCTAGTTAGTTTGAAAAAGGGTTGGCCTTAGAGATATTTTGGACATAAAAGAATAAATCCCTAATAAACTTTGCTTTTATCAACCCACGTATCATACCACTTGAGCTACTGAAAAGCAACACTGCAAAAAGATGGTGAAATCAGATTTTTAACAGCTGCACACTTTTGCAACTTAACTATGAAGACCTGTAAATTAAAGAGTCAAATATAATTGATATTCCTAGTAATTCACTCACAAGGACAAGTTTCTATTGATAAGAAGAAACCTTTTCTCCCCCAAAAGAAAGTGAAATTGTCCCATGAATTATGAAGAGGCCATCTTCATGTGAGGTTCTTTAATTGTTTCTGGAGCACTCCTAATGCATTTACTCCTGAATTAGTAATAGCTTTGTGCTTGCCTTGAGCCTCCTTGCCTCAGTGTTCAACCTTTTGTGGTCAGCTGGCTGCATCTACAGATGTGACTAGCATAGTTTCTCTTTTCTTTATTTCCTTATATTTTAAAAATATAACCATAAGATGCAACATGAATTTATAAAGATTTTGTTTGAAACTTCTCATTGTAGTAGTTTAGGATAACAAGAAACATCTCTTTTCTCTCTCCAAATCTGACTCTGAATTACTTTAATAGTAACTAAGCTTATAAAACACCTTCCCTGAATCTTCTCATGTTTAGTCTCCTCTGGTACCTTAGAGTTTGTTTGCTTTTGAAAACCATTCAGATGCAATGTAAGAGAAAAAAATCTGATTCTTTTTGTAATTTAGAAGGAATGGGGAAGAATTGGCTTAAAATAAAGCAGGCTGTAAGAGCCTGAAAATCAAATGTGGTCATTAGTTTTTTTGGCTGACCCTGTGATATTGCTATAATGTCCCCTTAACACACAACAATTTTAGCTGTATACATGGTGTGATCAACAAACACAGTGCATATTTACATTTTTAAAAAATTTTTAGGGTAAAATACACATTGCTGTGAATCCCCCACAAAGTCACCCTTCTCACATCAAACACACAGATCCCATCATTCTTGCACTTTCTGAAACAGTTCTGGAAGTCTTCTTTCCTGAGTGTCTTTATAAGGAATGGCTGAAAATATGGTGAATGCTATTGCCGAGTTCCATCCAACAGAAAGTCAAAATTATGACCATGTGTCGTCATCCACCTTATTATTAATAGGAAGAATTTTTTGGATTTTTTTTTGTTTTTTGTTTTGTTTTTTGGTACAGGGGATCAAACTCACAATCTCATACTTACCAGGAAAGCACTTGAGGCACTGAGCTAAATCTCTGGCCCAAGAAGAGTTAGTCCGTGTCTAAAAATTCCAATGTCGGAAGTCATGTAAACCTGTTTCTATAGTTTGTTGTTTCTCTTGGTTCTTCATTTTATAGTATAGATTTTAAGTCTGGCTGATTTCATTTTTATTGGGTCCCAGGAATTGTATTTTAAAATATTTAAAAGTTAGTTGAGAATCGTAACCATGCTGTTTCCCCCTAAAACATGATTTTCAATTGCTCGTGCGGCATGAAGGATAAGGACATCATGAGGTCCAGGAATCTAGATTCACACTGACCCATTTACAGAGTTTGGGATTTTCAAGGTCACTCACATGATGTGATGCTGAGATGCTATCAGAATGAGCATGTGGAGTTTGCCAGGGTTCTACCCTTAGTGACCTGAGCTTTTATTTTCTTTTCCCTTCTTCATGGTTGTGAAAAATGTGGGTGCCTCTCAACTGGCTCTGCTGGACTGACAATCATCCCTGGGCAGACAGATGTTTGAATGCTTCTCTCTTTCTATGTTTTCAGTTTTTGTTTTTGTTCCTTTCTTTCGGATTTGATTTAATAATCCCTCAGACATGACTTATTAATCTTAACATCAGGTGAACTCTGATAACGTCAAACATATTTATTTTGTCGTGGCAAGATATGCACAACATAAAATTTACTCTTTCAATTATTTTTAACTGTAGCACCAGTGATATTAGGTACATTTGCATTGTTACACAACCACCACCATCGTCCCTTCCCACATTTTTCATCATCCCAAACTGAGAATGCTAAACACTAACTGCCTTCTCCTCCATGCCCATTTGTGGTAACTGCATTTACTTCCTATCTCTGGGAATTAGGCTTTTCCAGAGGGTTATTTTGATTCACAGTTACCAGTGGGCTCGGTCCACGGTAAGAGGCAGAAGCATCATGGTAGAAGAGGGTGCTGGAGGAAAGTTGTTCAATCCATGGCAGCCAAGAAGCAGAGAGAGAGGGGAGGATTTGTGCAAAGAACCCACCTTTCCAGGTCACAACCTCTTGACTCACCACTTCTGAACAGGTCCTTCCTTTCAACAGAACTCTGATTAACTCACTGATGAGTGTAGTTGTTCCATGATCCAATCAGCTTCCACAAAACCCATTTCTGAAACTTTGGAGGGACATTTTAACCATACCACTTACGTGACCCCTTCTCCTCTAATTTACCAAAAGCTATCCTTAAAGAAAATCCATTAATTTAGTGCAGAAAAATCTTACACAAAAATCGAAATGTTTAAATTTTTTTCTGATGAAGAAGGAAACTTATTCCAATGTCCCTCAGTCATGATCTACATCTTAAAAAGTAATATTTCAGCTCATGTATTGCACATCTTCAGAGCAGCATGTAAGAATTTGTCACTCAAAATATAAAATATGAATTGTACATATCTTCTGACTAAACTCAATATGCCTCCCATTTTCAAGGAGTACATACCTTGCATAATAGCTACACGCAATGTCTTTCTCATTAGCGTACATTTCTTTTAGCAGAAGTGATATTAAGAGGCAAGAGATTGGCAAATAATCCCTGGAGTTCATGTGCTTAACCAGCAGCCTCTGACAATATTATTTAAAAATCAAGAACTACAGGGTTATCTGGACCTTGTCATCTATGAAAATCATTGTCAAACTCAACTTTCTTGGCTTTAGTTGATTATTATTTGATTTTTTTATAACTGGGAAAACAATGAAAGTCTCTTATTCTATGCTTTCAAGATAAGAAAGAAGAAAGAGTGATAACTGATTGCATGAACTTTAGAACTTAACTGAGTTTTGTTCAAATCTGGGACTTATTGGTGTGATCTTAACAATCTCTAAGCACATACATGCCTTCTTCAGAAAATACAAGAAAAAAGAATAGCATCTATATCACAGGGCTTTTATAAATATTGAGAAACAGCAGGTAAGGACTTAGCATGATGTTAAGTACTAATTAGAATGTAATAATGGAAGGGGTATTAACACACAAGTGTTCAAAAGTTTTACAGTTTTACTGAGAAGACCTCTAGAAGGCCTAATGAAATAATAAAGAAAAAAAGAAAGAAAGAAAGAAAGAAAGAAAGAAAGAAAGAAAGAAAGAAAGAAAGAAAGAAAGAAAATAATAAATAGTCCTGGAAGAAGTGGATTTCTTGAGGATGTACTGCACATCATGCATCACACTGGTTACACAGATAAATCATTTGCACCCTGTAACATCTTTTAAAGTTGTACAGATTCCCTTATTTCCAAGACAAGGAGGACAGTATGGAGGTCACATGAAGATGAAAACAGAATTTGTTTGCCTGATTCCAGAGTCGATTCTCAACCTGGATGGCACTGCCAAGGCAGAATTCAAGCTGTCAGTCCATTTATATTCTATTTCTGGTTATTTCATTAATGTTATGTTATTATGTGTTGAGTACAAAATTAATTCCTCCTTCTTTCTTTAATCATCCTTCAGGAGGGTTAATAACAATTGTTCTGCATTTCTCGTGGGGCGTTAAAAATAATAACTTCCTGAGTTATTTCAGAGGGCAAGTCCCCAGATAAAAAGAACAATCAAACTGAACTGAAAAAGCCTTTTGCAATCAGCTGGGAGAACCTACTCATTAGATAGGGGAGGAGACCCAAGCTTAAAGGTAAAAGGCAGCCTGGAGCGGTGGCACAGGCCTGTAACCCCAGATACTTGGGAGGCTGAGGTGAAAAGATCGCAAGTTGGAGACCAGGCTGCACAATTTAGTGAGATCTTGTCTCTAAAAGGGCTGGGGATGTAGCTCAGTGAAAAGGCCCTAATTTCAATGTGGAGGGGGAGACAGAGGCAGAGACAGAGACACACAGAAAGAACAGGAGAAGGGGGGAAGAGGAGGGAAGCGGAGGAGAGAAAAAGACTTGCATAGGTTCTGACCATGACTTCCTAAGAGGGTGATTGGCTTCCCAGCTGAAAAAGGTTGGGTTGAGGCAGAGTGATGCCCTTCCTCATGAAAAGAAGAGGTTGAGAAAGATGGATCAAGCCTTCTTGTGACTCTTTTATGCAACCACAACCTTCACGCATCCTTCCCTGTCTGTCTGAGGGAGGAGAAAAGCAGCTTAGTTTTCCCCTCAGGAGTCAGACACCGTCCATGCCAAAGTATTCTAATCCATTCTTGCAAACCTGCCTCTGACCCACTCATAGCTAATCAAAGTGGTTCCTAATAACAATAATAAGTGGATTTACTATAAGAGTATTGAATATCCTTTATACATCCCATTTTATTATTTTTAATGATTTTTACCACTCTTGTTTCATCTTTCGCTCATTCAGCAGAGTCTAGGCAATGGCGGTTCCTAGGTATTCCCAAGATTACGGAACCCACATGTGCACGACCAGATATTTAGGTGTGCTTTACGTATCTGTTGAGAGGCACAAGAGGAAAAGCCTGTTCTAACGACACCCCTGGCCAAGTATGTGTCTTGCTTTCCAACATCGCTTGCTCTATTTTTAGTAGACAATTAAAACCAGTAATCTAGCTCTTTAAACAGATGTCCATTCAACTTTTAGCTTTGAAAAACAATCAATTATTAATGACCACAGTGGAAATGGAATTTGATTTCTCTGGATGTAGGCTGCAACAGTGGTGTCTGAATCACAGTCTCCAAACAGAATCTGCTACACACAGTACACAGAGGAGGAATTAAGCTTCCATCATATCCTTAGCAGAAAGTGCGCAGGTGCTGAACTGTGCACACATTAGAAGAGCACAGTCATTGCTAAGTTGCTGTCCAATCTATTGTGTCGGTGATAACAGAGTGAGAACAGGACCATTACAGCGGCTCCTGTACTCAAAGCATGACAACTGTGAAGCCATATTTGCTGCAGTTTTTTTTTTTTAGTTTTGCAAATTTGAGCTTATTTTACTCAAACATACGTTGCCCTATCATTAAACACCAGGAAAACAGCTTTTAAAAATTCATCTCTGTGTTGAAGAATGCTTTTGATCCAAATTGGGCTTTCTGGTGGAATTCACCAAATCATTACTGTCAACACTCAAGGCACAGGATCAGACCACATGGGGCCCTCTCCAAGGAGACATTACAAACACCAAGAAAAGAGCTACATTGCTTTGGCCATTAGCCCCTTAATTGATTGCACTGATTGTATTCCAAAAGTATGGGGAAGAAAGGAACACTAAGAAACAAAGTGGTTTGGAAGTAAGGTCCAACATCCCACAGAAAGAAAATGGCAACTCTGAGAGAGTTCAGGCATTGTAGTGGCAGCCAAGATTGAGTCTTTTCTATCTCACAGAGGTGGCCTGGGTCCTGTTTCTTCCAGTCCTTTGTTAAGAGTCTCTGGCAACTGGGGAAGAAAGAAAATCTGTTTTTTTCACCTGGCAAAAATGACTAGGGGATGAAACACTGAACATTGAAACTGAGAATTTTTATGAGCTCATACTAATTAAGGAAACTTTGCAAGCTTCCCAAAAATTCATTTGTGAGTTTGCATAAGGGAAAAGAGTCATTAACACCAGGAAAAGAGGAAAAAATTATTAGCTGGTGCTGTTGAAAGCAAAGGCATGCTGTATTTCTTAGTTTTATCTTTCAAACATGTTTTCTCAGCCTCCTTGATATTGTGATTCCACCCCATCCACGGACCCTAGCATATTTTCAAAGAGAAGGTTTGACCTCTTCCTTAATTACTTTCTCTTTTCCCCTTTCCTATCTCCTGCCAAAGTCTGCCCTGTTTTACAATACCCTAAATACTTTTCTTGGTCCTTCTGAGGTGCAATTCTGTCTACATCTTTCAGCTTGTGAGGAGAAGCTTGTGAAGAGATCCCAGTGACCACTGAAGCAATTCTGAGAAACAGCTTGTGTCAGTTGATACCTCTCAACCCCTCCAACAACTATGGCTTAAAAAACTTGATGCTTATCTTGGTCTTGACCTCAAGTAAGAGTTGCAAGAGGCCTTGGATTCACCAAGCAAGTGACTTAACATTATCAGCCTCATCATGGGGCTGCCACTGAGACCCAGCACCATGGACATGTGCCATTTTTTTTATCAGCCAGGCATCTAACCCCACCAAGAAATGAATATTGACCAAGACCAATCTGAAATATGTAAGGACCAAATTAGTGACTTCTCTGGGAAAGTCAGTCTCAGGAGGGGACTGAAATCTTCTATTAAACAATTTACTGAAAAAACCCCGCATCATGACTATCAATCTACTGAAAGCACCTTCCACCTTCCCTACTCATCTCTCACTTCCAAATCTGACTCCCACATCACCAGAATCTTCCCTGACTTCCTCAGATCTAATTCCACTAAAATCCAGCCATAAAATTCCTTGTTGATGAGACTTCGACAGTGTTTCCCCTTGCTAGCAAGACTAAATTCAGCTTAACCAACAATCCTCCCTAGTGGTCTTCTGGGATCCTTGGCATTCTCATCTGGTGAGAGCACCTCAAATGGTCTTGGTGGAATGTCTCCATACTCTCATTTCCAGTGTCTGTAGGTCTTACTGACTTCACAGCCACTTCTGTGGTGAATACGTAGCTCCCACTTAGGTAACTACCCCATCTTTCATGACACCTGAACTACTTTTTGACATGTGAATCATGCCAGACTCTCAGCATCCATGAGTGTCAATCTTGGGGTTTACTGACATTGTATTTTTCTTTCCATTGAGATTGCTAAGTCAGTATATAGTAAGTCTGGAGATTCCAAAGACTTTTTTGAAACTTGTGAAAGAGAGTGCCTGAATCAGAGAGAAAGTGATTTCTTGGGGTAGATAGTATTTGTGAACATAGATTTTTCTTGATTCAACTCTGTCTGGACTTTTAGTTATGTGAGCCCATTATTTACCTTTTTCACCAAAGCTTATTTGAGTTAGGTATCTATTGCTTATAATAAAAATGTTATACTCCAAAAATTAGTAATTGAATTTCTGTGCATCCTGTGTGAACAACAACCTGTCATGCACCTCTGCTTGTAACTGAGCTGTTTCTCTCTCATCCTCTCCACTAACCCATTTTCGCTCTAATGTTCTCAAATATTTGCTCTTTCTCGGCAGTATGATTATACATTATACTCTATATATTTCCCACTTCCTAGGAAAGGAGAACTTGTGGTCATCCCATTGATCTAGACTTGCTCCAGCTGTACTTTAACCAAAGAAATATAAATGACCATGACATTGACTTTATTTAATGCTTTTCTTGCATTTTTACCATCTGCCAAGGGAATAATGTGTCTCATATAGAACCTTCTCCACCAGCTAGAGCCAGACAGATCTACAGCCATCATGTAAACTAAGCAAGAAATAATGTTTTTACTGTTGTAACCTGCTCAGATTTCTTTTGGTTGTTGTCAATGTTGCAAAAACTGAAGCTTCTTAGTCAGTCTTGGCCTGGGATTGCCTTACTACAACATTTCTATTCTTATACACTCCAGTGGCAAGCTCCTATTTCCAGCTGCCTGGGGGAACCTTCTAAGCCCTAGGGGAATAGAGAGAACAAGATCTTGGGAAGCAGAAACAGAATGGAGTGTCCTCCCCAGAGACAGCATGAAGTCAAAGACTCTAGTGCTGGGAAACACAGAACCAGTAGAAAAAAACATAGCAAAAGTTGGAGGAGGAGTAGAAAGAGCAATGACACTGTAAAAATCTAGACTTTACATGGACCAAGGAGCCAAGAGTTTGGAATTAAGGAATTGGAACTACTAAGGGTAAACAAATGAAGACTGGCAGATCTGAGGAATGTGTAGTGTGGGAAAAATAAGTCCTGAAAAATTTTCCGAGTCTACAAAACAGTTCTTTGATGAGCACCACCTCACTTTCCCACCAAGTGGTGGGCTGCTTTGATGTAGTTTAGGCTACTTTCGAGGTACAGAAAGATGGATTTTTAAGTATTCTAACCCATATCCTGACCATAGCACTGAGTGTGATTATTTCCAGAAGCCCATCTTTCTCTCCACTACTGGGTTATTTCTCCCTCTTATGCTACTGTTTGTGTAGGATGTTGGGAAAGGATATTGGGCTGTCCGGAGAGGGGACAGAGGAAGCTGTGGAACAGAGAAAAGAGTCCCATGGTGCTGGAGTGGAACACTGGAGAACAGATATCTGTGATGCCTTCTAGGGAGCTGTGTTTTGCTCAGGAGTAGTTTTCCTGATTTCAGAAAGAGTAGGGTAAGTATAACTATCAGGAGGAAAACAAGTCAGGTCTTTGCTTCAGATTGTTTTCCTTGAATCTTTGGTCTGTTTGCAGTTCTTTTTTGTTGTGTTTTGGCATGTCAGAAGGTGTCATAGCAGTGATTAGGGTGCCAAAACCCGTGGAAGGGCACAGTTGTTAGGGAGTGGCATTTTCTGGGTACAATGCAATTGTACCCATTCTGTGATGTAAGGGTCGGTTGATGCATTACAGATGTGCAACAATAAAGGGACTGCTTTCGTATGATCCTGTAAGATCCACCAGGGTGTGAAGGGTATGAAAGACAGAAGAGAATGTACTCTTGGAAGCCGACTTTGAATAATGCTCTTCATGACAGGAAAGGAGGTGAGACTCACCTTCAGGCTATCCCAGGAGATGGAGAATTTCCACATGTGTAACATGTGTGAAGCAAGAATGGATGAAGTCAGACGCTGTGAAGCAGTTGGGTGGGAAGGTGACAATGTGGATACCCTGTTTTTATTTTTGGTTATTTAGTTGCATATCCTACTCTGCTGTTAGATCCTAAGCTCCTTGCTTTTTTTTTTCCTTTCCATCCTCTTAGTCCCTTTAACATCAGAATTTTTCCTTTTATCCTGGCTGCTCAATAATAACGACTGAATAATAAAAATAATAGCACCCACACATGGGTAATTAAATGGATAAATGACATAGATCTAAACAGATGAACCATCAAAGTAAAACCTGCTTAATGACCATGCTGTTTTCATAAAGTAAAATCTATAGAGTTTTTGTTATTGTCAAAGATGGAACTAATTTTCATGAAGAAAGTCAGACGATAGCCAATAAAACATATTTAATTGCTCATTCTAGGCTTAGAAAAAGAAAATGCAGTAAGTAGGAAAATATTAAGTAAGGAATATAGCAAATGAGTTTCACAACAATCCCTAAAAAAGTAACCATTTTCTGAAGCAGTTCACATTTTATCACTTCCATTAAGGACATCACACAAGAGAGCTGTAGTGTCCTCTGAAAAAGGCCCCAGAGGTACTCAAACCATTGTCACCTAATAGCAAAGCCCTTGACCTGCTGATCCACCTGCTAACCTCATGGAACTGTGTGTACCTTGTAAAACTGGTGGGGGAAAGCCTATATAGTTGACTAATTATAGAGGACTTCTGAATAATTCTTAAAAGAAGAGGGTGTTAATTCCCATATCCTCTCAGGAAGACTGCTGATGTTTTTCTTGCATCAAAGTAAAGCGTTCATGTACCACTGTGGGGTAGGCTCTCTGAAGACCTATTTCTTCTCAGAAAAAAATGCCTTTGAAGAATTGAGGCTACACACAGTACCAATAATACTGTGGCGCCCAAAGTAATTATGCACACGGAATCATTAAGTTTATAAAGAATCTGAATATTTTTGGAATGAGGGTGGTAGGTTTTTGTTTTGCTCTGTTTTGTCTTGTTTTTCATGGCTTCTGGTACCATTGTGATCGTGCCATGACGGACAATACTCTTAGCATTAATTTAGCATTATTTATTCCCAAATGGCCTGTTAAAATTGAGTGACTAAAGTATGATTCATTTCCATCTCTGTTAACCACACAAGTTTAGTTAAAATAAGACCAATGTTAACAGAATTCTTCCACTCACCCATCATCAGTAGCTGGGTACATGGAATTGTTTTGGTAGTAGCAGAAATAGATAGGTCCTGTTATATTCACATTATCTTATGGACTGTTACCTAATGGATGACTGCATTTGGATAGCATAAATACTTTTGCCTCATTTAACACAATAGTTTAATAATCAAACTCAATAGATACTCATAGAGATTTTTGCCAAAATATTGTAGGGGTTCTAAATCATAAAAATTATTTCATACCTTCAAAAACTCACCATCTCTTGTTCTACACATTAAAAAAAAAATCTCAACCCCTTTCTGATTCCCAATCAGGTCTCCAGTGTTTCAGAAAATTCAACCAAAATAGTCCTAGAAATAGGAAAGAAAAGCTGATGAGCCATAGGTCAGGACTCTGGTAAGCAGAAAGGACGGAGCAGAAAGCACACGAGAGAAGTTAAAGCAGTTATGTCCAAGTTGAGTGGCCAGTTTCCCTTAAAGTATAAATAATCAGAGTCCCACTACTGGCTCCAAAATTACATTAATAGTATTTTAGGGGTTTGGGAAATCAGGGGCCAGGAATGTATTTGATTAACAATAGTGATGATGGTAAAACAAATAAATGCTGGTGGAATGAAAAGACAGTGGGTCCATTAGTCACTCAGTTTACCATAAGAAGTTTTGCATTTCTCCAAGGCAGTGGTCCTTTCCAGGGAATAGAGCCACTAATGAGACCGTGATCAAGGATTCCATCTTCAAAAGGAATATTCAACTATAGATTATTTTATCAGCTTCTGGCAAAATAATAAATGAGTGATTAAGTAAATTAAAAGCACTGTGCCACCAGTCATGTAGGATACTAGAAGAAGAGGAAGATGAAGGAGTTTAGCAGGAGTCCATTTCAACCCACAAAGAAGACTGTAAAGTATCTGTCTTCATGTGGAAATTGGATATACTTAGTTAAACTGACTAAGTATAACAGCCTTCTTTGAATGCAGGATGTTTTATTTTGTTGCTGGTAAGTGACTAATGATGGTCATGAAATCTACAGCCATTTTTTAAAAAAATTCTTTTGCAGCTCATTGCTGAAGGAATCTATCAATGTTTTGGTTTTCTTGCCTACTTCTCTAGATCCAAGAAAATTAGGTCACTATCCGGGTAAATATTTTCTGGGGCACTGCAGCTAAAAGTTTGGTTAAATTGGACAAATTAAATCACAATGGCCTGCAGGAAGCTCTGTCAGAGAATTACAAAAAGGAGAAGATCCTGGCTAAATATCTGTACAGTTAAATACCTGGTGTAGCCTGACAGGCAATGTATTTGAAGTCTGTTCTGACGTCTGGTGTGCGCAGATGGTGCTGTGTTCGGAAGCGTCCTGCACTGTGGTTCGTGTCTGAATGCTTGACATTTCTTCCTCTCAGTTCCACAGGTGCAATCTACTTTTCTTGTCTCAGAGTATAAAATACCCTGAAGAGTTTACTGATTAGAAAATGCATTAATCTTATTCCACAGTAAATTATAGGCTTGCAATAGTACTTATCTCTGTCAAAAGAATAAACAAAAATATAATTTTAAAAATCTGGCCCACTAATTAACATTTATCTGGAAAAAAAAGATCCTTTATACATTGTGAAAGTGCATCCAAGTGATTTTTTTCCTAATGTATACTTCTAATTATAGGGTAAATGGAGCTTTTGGAAAACAAAAGATATGTTAGTCAGCTTTTCAATACTGACAGTAAAATACCTGAGATAATCTTCTTTAAAAGAAGAAAGGCTTATTTTGGCTCACTGTTTTGAAGGTTTCAGTTCATGGTTGATTGGCCTTTTGCTTTGAGGTCTATGGTGAAACAGAACATAATGACAGACATTCATAACACAGCAGTTCACCTCACTTCCTGGTGATCAGGAAGCAAAGAGAGAGACAGGAAGATACTAAAGTCTTAATATCCCCTTTGAGGATCTGCCCCCAATGGCTTATCCTCCTTCCACTAGGTCCTACTTCATAAGGGTCCAATGACCCCCCCATAGTGCCCCAATAGACTAGACCTTCAAAACCTGGGTTTCAGGGGCCACTTATCCATGCCACAGCAAAGGAAAAGGGAGAAAACAAACATTTTAAACTACACACTGTGTACTAAATGCTATAGTAGATGCTTCCTGGATATCATTTCCATTTCATTCCATTTGTGGGAAGCTTTAATTGTATTTTCAGTTGGCAAAAATTTCAGTTTTCATCAGGGAAATAATAAAAGGAATTGAGGATAACTGAAAGGACAGGGTAGCATTGAAAGAGAAATTTGAGCTAAGGGACATCTGGCAGTTGGCACAGAATTGATGATTTTGAGGGACACCATAGGTCAGAACATTAACAGTCATCTCTGTGAGCAGTTCTGTTTTACGAGGAAGTACAATACCAAATATTGATTGGCTGACTCATAATTAAGTAAGAGGAAGCACAATTAAACCTATATTAAGGAGGATAAGAAAGGGAAGACATAAATGATGTAAAAGTGTGGTAGGCAAATGGTGAATATGGGTACGGCCAGCAGCTTTTCAGTTTAAATTTACCCCTTCCCCCGTTGTCAAGAAGAGGACTTTCCCATAACCTCCCATCAATTGCATGTCCCCAAACTTGAAGTTGTTTTCCAAACTCAAAATGTGTCTAGGCTTTCAGAAGTCAAAACAGTGGTTGTTTTGGGAATAGGAAATAGCTGGACAGGAGGCCAACAAAGGAGGATTCCAGGGAGCTGGTGAGATTCTGCTTTTGATCTGGCTGCTGGTCACACCTAGGTGCTCAGTTTGTGGAAATTTATTACACTGGATAATTATGATACTTACACTTCTTTATTTTATTTCAATCAAAATGTTAAAAGAAGATTTACAATCTACATAATCTTGTTACAGTTTTAATGTGAATATCTCTAATCGCTTTGAGATTGAGAAATCTTGTATGTTGAGTGTCC